>JBAMJR010000289.1:25000-27500 GCA_038501785.1 Myoxocephalus aenaeus | reverse complement strand
ACTGTGAGTACTGTGTACTGTGAGTACTGTGAGTACTGTGTACTGTGTACTGTGTGTACTGTGTACGTCATGGCCAAGGTGAGTACTGTGAGTACTGTGTACTGTGAGTACTGTGTACTGTGTACGTCATGGCCAAGGTGAGTACTGTGAGTACTGTGAGTACTGTGAGTACTGTGAGTACTGTGTACTGTGTGTACTGTGTACTGTGAGTACTGTGAGTACTGTGAGTACTGTGAGTACTGTGAGTACTGTGAGTACTGTGAGTACTGTGTACTGTGAGTACTGTGTACTGTGTACTGTGAGTACTGTGTACTGTGTACTGTGTACTGTGTACTGTGTGTACTGTGAGTACTGTGTACTGTGAGTACTGTGTACTGTGTGCTGTGTGTACTGTGTGTACTGTGTGTACTGTGAGTACTGTGTGTACTGTGAGTACTGTGAGTACTGTGAGTACTGTGAGTACTGTGTACTGTGTGTACTGTGTGTACTGTGAGTACTGTGAGTACTGTGAGTACTGTGAGTACTGTGAGTACTGTGTACTGTGTACTGTGTACTGTGTACTGTGTACTGTGTACTGTGTACTGTGTACTGTGAGTACTGTGTACTGTGTACTGTGTACTGTGTACTGTGTGTACTGTGAGTACTGTGTACTGTGTGTACTGTGTGTACTGTGTGCTGTGTGTACTGTGTGTACTGTGTGTACTGTGAGTACTGTGAGTACTGTGTGTACTGTGAGTACTGTGAGTACTGTGAGTACTTTGAGTACTGTGTGTACTGTGTACTGTGTGTACTGTGTGTACTGTGAGTACTGTGTGTACTGTGTACTGTGAGTACTGTGTGTACTGTGAGTACTGTGTACTGTGTACTGTGAGTACTGTGAGTACTGTGTACTGAGTACTGTGTGTACTGTGTGTACTGTGTGTACTGTGTGTACTTTGAGTACTGTGTGTACTGTGAGTACTGTGAGTACTGTGAGTACTGTGAGTACTGTGAGTACTGTGAGTACTGTGTGTACTTTGAGTACTGTGTACTGTGTACTGTGTACTGTGTACTGTGTGTACTGTGAGTACTGTGTGTACTGTGTACTGTGAGTACTGTGAGTACTGTGTACTGTGTACTGTGAGTACTGTGAGTACTGTGTACTGAGTACTGAGTACTGAGTACTGAGTACTGAGTACTGTGTGTACTGTGTGTACTGTGTGTACTGTGTGTACTGTGAGTACTGTCTGTACTGTGTACTGTGAGTACTGTGTGTACTGTCTGTACTGTGTACTGTGAGTACTGTGTGTACTGTGTGTACTGTGAGTACTGTGTGTACTGTGAGTACTGTGAGTACTGTGTACTGTGTACTGTGTGTACTGTGTGTACTGTGTGTACTGTGTACTGTGTACTGTGTGTACTGTGTGTACTGTGTGTACTGTGAGTACTGTGAGTACTGTGAGTACTGTGTACTGTGTGTACTGTGTACTGTGAGTACTGTGTACTGTGTACTTCTCTCTGTTGAATACATCTCAGCGTCTCTTGTATGTTTTCAGGTGACCAAAGAAGACAGATCCTTCCAGAACATCATGAAGTCTTACAGAACACAGCCTCAGGCCAGCAGCAACGTAAGAGCACAGGAAGTGAACATGGAGCACAGGAAGTGAACATGGAGCACAGGAAGTGAACATGGAGCACAGGAAGTGAACATGGAGCACAGGAAGTGAACATGGAGCACAGGAAGTGAACATGGAGCACAGGAAGTGAACATGGAGCACAGGAAGTGAACATGGAGCACAGGAAGTGAACATGGAGCACAGGAAGTGAACATGGAGCACAGGAAGTGAACATGGAGCACAGGAAGTGAACATGGAGCACAGGAAGTGAACATGGAGCACAGGAAGTAGGAAGTGAACATGGAGCACAGGAAGTGAACATGGAGCACAGGAAGTGAACGTGAAGCACAGGAAGTAGGAAGTGAACATGGAGCACAGGAAGTGAACATGAAGCACAGGAAGTAGGAAGTGAACATGGAGCACAGGAAGTGAACATGGAGCACAGGAAGTGAACATGGAGCACAGGAAGTGAACATGAAGCACAGGAAGTAGGAAGTGAACATGGAGCACAGGAAGTGAACATGAAGCACAGGAAGTGAACATGAAGCACAGGAAGTAGGAAGTGAACATGGAGCACAGGAAGTGAACATGGAGCACAGGAAGTAGGAAGTGAACATGGAGCACAGGAAGTGAACATGGAGCACAGGAAGTGAACATGGAGCACAGGAAGTGAACATGGAGCACAGGAAGTGAACATGGAGCACAGGAAGTGAACATGGAGCACAGGAAGTGAACATGGAGCACAGGAAGTAGGAAGTGAACATGGAGCACAGGAAGTGAACATGGAGCACAGGAAGTGAACGTGAAGCACAGGAAGTAGGAAGTGAACATGGAGCACAGGAAGTGAACATGAAGCACAGGAAGTAGGAAGTGAACATGGAGCACAGGAAGTGAACATGGAGCAC
>JBAMJR010000289.1:5000-22500 GCA_038501785.1 Myoxocephalus aenaeus | reverse complement strand
CATCTACATCTCTCCTCACAAGACAAGCCCCGCCCCTCACAAGACAAGCCCCGCCCCCCCGGCATCGACCCCCGGAGACAAGATCTCCTACTCCATCTGTAGCAGCCCCGCCAACGTGAGCGCACACACACACACACACACACACACACACACACACACACACACAGTACTGCACTCACACGGTGTACTATATTATAATTATAATAATTCAAACTTATAAAGCGCTTTACTAGATACTTAAAGACGCTTTACACTGGAGACAAGAGACAGAGACAGAACAAAAGAAAACAAAGACAAAGCAAACAAACAAACAAACAACTGGAGAAGCTGTGTGGAATGAGTGGGAGGAGAGGGAGCAGGAGGTAACAGGTGAAGGGAGCAGGAGGTAACAGGTGGAGGGTAGGGAGCAGGAGGTAACAGGTGAAGGGTAGGGAGCAGGAGGTAACAGGTGAAGGGTAGGGAGCAGGAGGTAACAGGTGAAGGGTAGGGAGCAGGAGTTAACAGGTGAAGGGTAGGGAGCAGGAGTTAACAGGTGAAGGGAGCAGGAGTTAACAGGTGAAGGGTAGGGAGCAGGAGGTAACAGGTGAAGGAGTTAACAGGTGAAGGGTAGGGAGCAGGAGTTAACAGGTGAAGGGTAGGGAGCAGGAGTTAACAGGTGAAGGGTAGGGAGCAGGAGTGAACAGGTGAAGGGAGCAGGAGTGAACAGGTGAAGGAGTTAACAGGTGAAGGGTAGGGAGCAGGAGTTAACAGGTGAAGGGTAGGGAGCAGGAGTTAACAGGTGAAGGGAGCAGGAGTTAACAGGTGAAGGGTAGGGAGCAGGAGGTAACAGGTGAAGGGTAGGGAGCAGGAGGTAACAGGTGAAGGGTAGGGAGCAGGAGTTAACAGGTGAAGGGAGCAGGAGGTAACAGGTGAAGGGTAGGGAGCAGGAGTGAACAGGTGAAGGGAGCAGGAGTGAACAGGTGAAGGGTAGGGAGCAGGAGTGAACAGGTGAAGGAGTTAACAGGTGAAGGGTAGGGAGCAGGAGTTAACAGGTGAAGGGTAGGGAGCAGGAGTGAACAGGTGAAGGGTAGGGAGCAGGAGTGAACAGGTGAAGGAGTGAACAGGTGAAGGGTAGGGAGCAGGAGTGAACAGGTGAAGGGAGCAGGAGTTAACAGGTGAAGGGTAGGGAGCAGGAGTGAACAGGTGAAGGAGTTAACAGGTGAAGGGTAGGGAGCAGGAGTTAACAGGTGAAGGGTAGGGAGCAGGAGTTAACAGGTGAAGGGTAGGGAGCAGGAGGTAACAGGTGAAGGGAGCAGGAGGTAACAGGTGAAGGGTAGGGAGCAGGAGTGAACAGGTGAAGGGTAGGGAGCAGGAGTGAACAGGTGAAGGGTAGGGAGCAGGAGGTAACAGGTGAAGGGAGCAGGAGGTAACAGGTGAAGGGTAGGGAGCAGGAGTTAACAGGTGAAGGGTAGGGAGCAGGAGGTAACAGGTGAAGGGTAGGGAGCAGGAGTTAACAGGTGAAGGGTAGGGAGCAGGAGGTAACAGGTGAAGGAGTTAACAGGTGAAGGGAGCAGGAGTGAACAGGTGAAGGGTAGGGAGCAGGAGTGAACAGGTGAAGGGAGCAGGAGTGAACAGGTGAAGGAGTTAACAGGTGAAGGGTAGGGAGCAGGAGTTAACAGGTGAAGGGTAGGGAGCAGGAGTTAACAGGTGAAGGGAGCAGGAGTTAACAGGTGAAGGGAGCAGGAGTTAACAGGTGAAGGGAGCAGGAGGTAACAGGTGAAGGGTAGGGAGCAGGAGGTAACAGGTGAAGGGTAGGGAGCAGGAGGTAACAGGTGAAGGGTAGGGAGCAGGAGGTAACAGGTGAAGGGTAGGGAGCAGGAGTTAACAGGTGAAGGGAGCAGGAGTTAACAGGTGAAGGGTAGGGAGCAGGAGTTAACAGGTGAAGGGAGCAGGAGTTAACAGGTGAAGGGTAGGGAGCAGGAGTGAACAGGTGAAGGGAGCAGGAGTGAACAGGTGAAGGGTAGGGAGCAGGAGGTAACAGGTGAAGGGTAGGGAGCAGGAGGTAACAGGTGAAGGGTAGGGAGCAGGAGTTAACAGGTGAAGGGAGCAGGAGTTAACAGGTGAAGGGTAGGGAGCAGGAGTTAACAGGTGAAGGGAGCAGGAGTTAACAGGTGAAGGGTAGGGAGCAGGAGTGAACAGGTGAAGGGAGCAGGAGTGAACAGGTGAAGGGTAGGGAGCAGGAGGTAACAGGTGAAGGGTAGGGAGCAGGAGGTAACAGGTGAAGGGTAGGGAGCAGGAGGTAACAGGTGAAGGGTAGGGAGCAGGAGGTAACAGGTGAAGGGTAGGGAGCAGGAGGTAACAGGTGAAGGGAGCAGGAGTGAACAGGTGAAGGGTAGGGAGCAGGAGTTAACAGTTGAAGGGTAGGGAGCAGGAGGTAACAGGTGAAGGGTAGGGAGCAGGAGTTAACAGGTGAAGGGTAGGGAGCAGGAGGTAACAGGTGAAGGGAGCAGGAGTGAACAGGTGAAGGGTAGGGAGCAGGAGTTAACAGTTGAAGGGTAGGGAGCAGGAGGTAACAGGTGAAGGGTAGGGAGCAGGAGTTAACAGGTGAAGGGTAGGGAGCAGGAGGTAACAGGTGAAGGGTAGGGAGCAGGAGGTAACAGGTGAAGGGTAGGGAGCAGGAGGTAACAGGTGAAGGGAGCAGGAGTGAACAGGTGAAGGGAGCAGGAGTGAACAGGTGAAGGGTAGGGAGCAGGAGGTAACAGGTGAAGGGTAGGGAGCAGGAGGTAACAGGTGAAGGGAGCAGGAGGTAACAGGTGAAGGGTAGGGAGCAGGAGTGAACAGGTGAAGGGTAGGGAGCAGGAGTGAACAGGTGAAGGGAGCAGGAGTGAACAGGTGAAGGGTAGGGAGCAGGAGTTAACAGGTGAAGGGTAGGGAGCAGGAGTTAACAGGTGAAGGGTAGGGAGCAGGAGTTAACAGGTGAAGGGTAGGGAGCAGGAGTTAACAGGTGAAGGGTAGGGAGCAGGAGTTAACAGGTGAAGGGTAGGGAGCAGGAGTGAACAGGTGAAGGGAGCAGGAGTTAACAGGTGAAGGGTAGGGAGCAGGAGTGAACAGGTGAAGGGAGCAGGAGTGAACAGGTGAAGGGTAGGGAGCAGGAGTGAACAGGTGAAGGGAGCAGGAGTGAACAGGTGAAGGGAGCAGGAGTTAACAGGTGAAGGGTAGGGAGCAGGAGTTAACAGGTGAAGGGTAGGGAGCAGGAGTTAACAGGTGAAGGGAGCAGGAGTTAACAGGTGAAGGGTAGGGAGCAGGAGGTAACAGGTGAAGGGAGCAGGAGGTAACAGGTGAAGGGTAGGGAGCAGGAGGTAACAGGTGAAGGGTAGGGAGCAGGAGGTAACAGGTGAAGGGTAGGGAGCAGGAGGTAACAGGTGAAGGGAGCAGGAGGTAACAGGTGAAGGGAGCAGGAGGTAACAGGTGAAGGGTAGGGAGCAGGAGGTAACAGGTGAAGGGTAGGGAGCAGGAGGTAACAGGTGAAGGGTAGGGAGCAGGAGGTAACAGGTGAAGGGTAGGGAGCAGGAGGTAACAGGTGAAGGGAGCAGGAGGTAACAGGTGAAGGGTAGGGAGCAGGAGTTAACAGGTGAAGGGTAGGGAGCAGGAGGTAACAGGTGAAGGGAGCAGGAGGTAACAGGTGAAGGGAGCAGGAGTTAACAGGTGAAGGGTAGGGAGCAGGAGTGAACAGGTGAAGGGAGCAGGAGTGAACAGGTGAAGGGTAGGGAGCAGGAGTGAACAGGTGAAGGGTAGGGAGCAGGAGTTAACAGGTGAAGGGTAGGGAGCAGGAGGTAACAGGTGAAGGGAGCAGGAGTTAACAGGTGAAGGGTAGGGAGCAGGAGTGAACAGGTGAAGGGAGCAGGAGTGAACAGGTGAAGGGTAGGGAGCAGGAGGTAACAGGTGAAGGGTAGGGAGCAGGAGGTAACAGGTGAAGGGTAGGGAGCAGGAGGTAACAGGTGAAGGGTAGGGAGCAGGAGGTAACAGGTGAAGGGAGCAGGAGTGAACAGGTGAAGGGTAGGGAGCAGGAGTGAACAGGTGAAGGGAGCAGGAGTGAACAGGTGAAGGTTAGGGAGCAGGAGTTAACAGGTGAAGGGTAGGGAGCAGGAGTTAACAGTTGAAGGGTAGGGAGCAGGAGGTAACAGGTGAAGGGAGCAGGAGTGAACAGGTGAAGGGTAGGGAGCAGGAGGTAACAGGTGAAGGGTAGGGAGCAGGAGTTAACAGGTGAAGGGTAGGGAGCAGGAGTGAACAGGTGAAGGGTAGGGAGCAGGAGGTAACAGGTGAAGGGTAGGGAGCAGGAGTTAACAGGTGAAGGGTAGGGAGCAGGAGTTAACAGGTGAAGGGTAGGGAGCAGGAGTTAACAGGTGAAGGGAGCAGGAGTTAACAGGTGAAGGGTAGGGAGCAGGAGGTAACAGGTGAAGGGTAGGGAGCAGGAGGTAACAGGTGAAGGGTAGGGAGCAGGAGTGAACAGGTGAAGGGTAGGGAGCAGGAGTGAACAGGTGAAGGGTAGGGAGCAGGAGTGAACAGGTGAAGGGTAGGGAGCAGGAGTGAACAGGTGAAGGGTAGGGAGCAGGAGGTAACAGGTGAAGGGTAGGGAGCAGGAGGTAACAGGTGAAGGGTAGGGAGCAGGAGGTAACAGGTGAAGGGTAGGGAGCAGGAGTTAACAGGTGAAGGGTAGGGAGCAGGAGGTAACAGGTGAAGGGTAGGGAGCAGGAGGTAACAGGTGAAGGGAGCAGGAGTTAACAGGTGAAGGGTAGGGAGCAGGAGGTAACAGGTGAAGGAGTTAACAGGTGAAGGGTAGGGAGCAGGAGTTAACAGGTGAAGGGTAGGGAGCAGGAGTGAACAGGTGAAGGGAGCAGGAGTGAACAGGTGAAGGGAGCAGGAGTGAACAGGTGAAGGGAGCAGGAGTTAACAGGTGAAGGGTAGGGAGCAGGAGTGAACAGGTGAAGGGAGCAGGAGTGAACAGGTGAAGGGTAGGGAGCAGGAGTGAACAGGTGAAGGGAGCAGGAGTGAACAGGTGAAGGAGTTAACAGGTGAAGGGTAGGGAGCAGGAGTTAACAGGTGAAGGGTAGGGAGCAGGAGTTAACAGGTGAAGGGTAGGGAGCAGGAGTTAACAGGTGAAGGGTAGGGAGCAGGAGTTAACAGGTGAAGGGAGCAGGAGTTAACAGGTGAAGGGAGCAGGAGGTAACAGGTGAAGGGTAGGGAGCAGGAGGTAACAGGTGAAGGGTAGGGAGCAGGAGGTAACAGGTGAAGGGAGCAGGAGGTAACAGGTGAAGGGTAGGGAGCAGGAGGTAACAGGTGAAGGGTAGGGAGCAGGAGGTAACAGGTGAAGGGTAGGGAGCAGGAGTTAACAGGTGAAGGGTAGGGAGCAGGAGTTAACAGGTGAAGGGAGCAGGAGTTAACAGGTGAAGGGTAGGGAGCAGGAGTTAACAGGTGAAGGGTAGGGAGCAGGAGTTAACAGGTGAAGGGAGCAGGAGGTAACAGGTGAAGGGAGCAGGAGTTAACAGGTGAAGGGTAGGGAGCAGGAGGTAACAGGTGAAGGGTAGGGAGCAGGAGGTAACAGGTGAAGGGAGCAGGAGTGAACAGGTGAAGGGTAGGGAGCAGGAGGTAACAGGTGAAGGGTAGGGAGCAGGAGTGAACAGGTGAAGGGTAGGGAGCAGGAGTGAACAGGTGAAGGGTAGGGAGCAGGAGGTAACAGGTGAAGGGTAGGGAGCAGGAGGTAACAGGTGAAGGGTAGGGAGCAGGAGTTAACAGGTGAAGGGTAGGGAGCAGGAGGTAACAGGTGAAGGGAGCAGGAGTGAAAGGTGAAGGGTAGGGAGCAGGAGGTAACAGGTGAAGGAGTTAACAGGTGAAGGGTAGGGAGCAGGAGGTAACAGGTGAAGGAGTTAACAGGTGAAGGGTAGGGAGCAGGAGTTAACAGGTGAAGGGAGCAGGAGTGAACAGGTGAAGGGTAGGGAGCAGGAGTGAACAGGTGAAGGGAGCAGGAGTTAACAGGTGAAGGGAGCAGGAGTTAACAGGTGAAGGGTAGGGAGCAGGAGGTAACAGGTGAAGGAGTTAACAGGTGAAGGGTAGGGAGCAGGAGTGAACAGGTGAAGGGAGCAGGAGTGAACAGGTGAAGGGTAGGGAGCAGGAGTGAACAGGTGAAGGGAGCAGGAGTGAACAGGTGAAGGAGTTAACAGGTGAAGGGTAGGGAGCAGGAGTTAACAGGTGAAGGGTAGGGAGCAGGAGTTAACAGGTGAAGGGTAGGGAGCAGGAGTTAACAGGTGAAGGGTAGGGAGCAGGAGGTAACAGGTGAAGGGAGCAGGAGGTAACAGGTGAAGGGAGCAGGAGGTAACAGGTGAAGGGAGCAGGAGGTAACAGGTGAAGGGTAGGGAGCAGGAGGTAACAGGTGAAGGGTAGGGAGCAGGAGGTAACAGGTGAAGGGTAGGGAGCAGGAGTTAACAGGTGAAGGGTAGGGAGCAGGAGTTAACAGGTGAAGGGAGCAGGAGTTAACAGGTGAAGGGTAGGGAGCAGGAGTTAACAGGTGAAGGGAGCAGGAGTTAACAGGTGAAGGGTAGGGAGCAGGAGTTAACAGGTGAAGGGTAGGGAGCAGGAGTGAACAGGTGAAGGGAAGGGAGCAGGAGGTAACAGGTGAAGGGTAGGGAGCAGGAGGTAACAGGTGAAGGGTAGGGAGCAGGAGGTAACAGGTGAAGGGTAGGGAGCAGGAGGTAACAGGTGAAGGGAGCAGGAGGTAACAGGTGAAGGGAGCAGGAGTGAACAGGTGAAGGGAGCAAGAGTGAACAGGTGAAGGGTAGGGAGCAGGAGTTAACAGGTGAAGGGTAGGGAGCAGGAGTTAACAGGTGAAGGGTAGGGAGCAGGAGTTAACAGGTGAAGGGTAGGGAGCAGGAGGTAACAGGTGAAGGGTAGGGAGCAGGAGTGAACAGGTGAAGGGTAGGGAGCAGGAGGTAACAGGTGAAGGGTAGGGAGCAGGAGGTAACAGGTGAAGGGTAGGGAGCAGGAGTGAACAGGTGAAGGGTAGGGAGCAGGAGTGAACAGGTGAAGGGTAGGGAGCAGGAGTGAACAGGTGAAGGGTAGGGAGCAGGAGGTAATAGGTGAAGGGTAGGGAGCAGGAGTTAACAGGTGAAGGGTAGGGAGCAGGAGTTAACAGGTGAAGGGTAGGGAGCAGGAGTTAACAGGTGAAGGGTAGGGAGCAGGAGTTAACAGGTGAAGGGAGCAGGAGTTAACAGGTGAAGGGTAGGGAGCAGGAGGTAACAGGTGAAGGAGTTAACAGGTGAAGGGTAGGGAGCAGGAGTTAACAGGTGAAGGGTAGGGAGCAGGAGTGAACAGGTGAAGGGAGCAGGAGTTAACAGGTGAAGGGTAGGGAGCAGGAGTGAACAGGTGAAGGGAGCAGGAGTGAACAGGTGAAGGGTAGGGAGCAGGAGTGAACAGGTGAAGGGAGCAGGAGTTAACAGGTGAAGGGTAGGGAGCAGGAGTGAACAGGTGAAGGGAGCAGGAGTTAACAGGTGAAGGGTAGGGAGCAGGAGTTAACAGGTGAAGGGTAGGGAGCAGGAGTTAACAGGTGAAAGGAGCAGGAGTTAACAGGTGAAGGGTAGGGAGCAGGAGTTAACAGGTGAAGGGTAGGGAGCAGGAGGTAACAGGTGAAGGGAGCAGGAGGTAACAGGTGAAGGGTAGGGAGCAGGAGGTAACAGGTGAAGGGTAGGGAGCAGGAGGTAACAGGTGAAGGGTAGGGAGCAGGAGTTAACAGGTGAAGGGTAGGGAGCAGGAGGTAACAGGTGAAGGGAGCAGGAGGTAACAGGTGAAGGGTAGGGAGCAGGAGTTAACAGGTGAAGGGTAGGGAGCAGGAGGTAACAGGTGAAGGGAGCAGGAGGTAACAGGTGAAGGGAGCAGGAGGTAACAGGTGAAGGGTAGGGAGCAGGAGTTAACAGGTGAAGGGAGCAGGAGTTAACAGGTGAAGGGTAGGGAGCAGGAGTTAACAGGTGAAGGGTAGGGAGCAGGAGGTAACAGGTGAAGGGTAGGGAGCAGGAGGTAACAGGTGAAGGGAGCAGGAGGTAACAGGTGAAGGGTAGGGAGCAGGAGGTAACAGGTGAAGGGTAGGGAGCAGGAGTTAACAGGTGAAGGGTAGGGAGCAGGAGTTAACAGGTGAAGGGAGCAGGAGTTAACAGGTGAAGGGTAGGGAGCAGGAGTTAACAGGTGAAGGGAGCAGGAGGTAACAGGTGAAGGGAGCAGGAGTTAACAGGTGAAGGGTAGGGAGCAGGAGTGAACAGGTGAAGGGAGCAGGAGTGAACAGGTGAAGGGTAGGGAGCAGGAGGTAACAGGTGAAGGGTAGGGAGCAGGAGGTAACAGGTGAAGGGTAGGGAGCAGGAGGTAACAGGTGAAGGGTAGGGAGCAGGAGGTAACAGGTGAAGGGAGCAGGAGTGAACAGGTGAAGGATAGGGAGCAGGAGTGAACAGGTGAAGGGAGCAGGAGTGAACAGGTGAAGGGTAGGGAGCAGGAGTTAACAGGTGAAGGGTAGGGAGCAGGAGTTAACAGTTGAAGGGTAGGGAGCAGGAGGTAACAGGTGAAGGGTAGGGAGCAGGAGGTAACAGGTGAAGGGTAGGGAGCAGGAGTTAACAGGTGAAGGGAGCAGGAGGTAACAGGTGAAGGGTAGGGAGCAGGAGGTAACAGGTGAAGGGTAGGGAGCAGGAGTTAACAGGTGAAGGGTAGGGAGCAGGAGTTAACAGGTGAAGGGAGCAGGAGTTAACAGGTGAAGGGTAGGGAGCAGGAGTTAACAGGTGAAGGGAGCAGGAGGTAACAGGTGAAGGGAGCAGGAGTGAACAGGTGAAGGGAGCAGGAGTGAACAGGTGAAGGGTAGGGAGCAGGAGGTAACAGGTGAAGGGTAGGGAGCAGGAGGTAACAGGTGAAGGGTAGGGAGCAGGAGGTAACAGGTGAAGGGTAGGGAGCAGGAGGTAACAGGTGAAGGGAGCAGGAGTGAACAGGTGAAGGGTAGGGAGCAGGAGTGAACAGGTGAAGGGAGCAGGAGTGAACAGGTGAAGGGTAGGGAGCAGGAGTTAACAGGTGAAGGGTAGGGAGCAGGAGTTAACAGTTGAAGGGTAGGGAGCAGGAGGTAACAGGTGAAGGGTAGGGAGCAGGAGGTAACAGGTGAAGGGAGCAGGAGTGAACAGGTGAAGGGTAGGGAGCAGGAGGTAACAGGTGAAGGGTAGGGAGCAGGAGTGAACAGGTGAAGGGTAGGGAGCAGGAGTGAACAGGTGAAGGGTAGGGAGCAGGAGTGAACAGGTGAAGGGTAGGGAGCAGGAGTGAACAGGTGAAGGGTAGGGAGCAGGAGGTAACAGGTGAAGGGTAGGGAGCAGGAGTTAACAGGTGAAGGGTAGGGAGCAGGAGTTAACAGGTGAAGGGTAGGGAGCAGGAGTTAACAGGTGAAGGGAGCAGGAGTTAACAGGTGAAGGGTAGGGAGCAGGAGGTAACAGGTGAAGGAGTTAACAGGTGAAGGGTAGGGAGCAGGAGGTAACAGGTGAAGGGTAGGGAGCAGGAGGTAACAGGTGAAGGGTAGGGAGCAGGAGGTAACAGGTGAAGGGTAGGGAGCAGGAGTGAACAGGTGAAGGGTAGGGAGCAGGAGTGAACAGGTGAAGGGTAGGGAGCAGGAGTGAACAGGTGAAGGGTAGGGAGCAGGAGGTAACAGGTGAAGGGTAGGGAGCAGGAGGTAACAGGTGAAGGGTAGGGAGCAGGAGGTAACAGGTGAAGGGAGCAGGAGGTAACAGGTGAAGGGTAGGGAGCAGGAGTTAACAGGTGAAGGGTAGGGAGCAGGAGTTAACAGGTGAAGGGTAGGGAGCAGGAGGTAACAGGTGAAGGGAGCAGGAGTTAACAGGTGAAGGGTAGGGAGCAGGAGGTAACAGGTGAAGGAGTTAACAGGTGAAGGGTAGGGAGCAGGAGTTAACAGGTGAAGGGTAGGGAGCAGGAGTGAACAGGTGAAGGGAGCAGGAGTTAACAGGTGAAGGGTAGGGAGCAGGAGTGAACAGGTGAAGGGAGCAGGAGTGAACAGGTGAAGGAGTTAACAGGTGAAGGGTAGGGAGCAGGAGTTAACAGGTGAAGGGTAGGGAGCAGGAGTTAACAGGTGAAGGGTAGGGAGCAGGAGTTAACAGGTGAAGGGAGCAGGAGTTAACAGGTGAAGGGAGCAGGAGGTAACAGGTGAAGGGTAGGGAGCAGGAGGTAACAGGTGAAGGGTAGGGAGCAGGAGGTAACAGGTGAAGGGAGCAGGAGGTAACAGGTGAAGGGTAGGGAGCAGGAGGTAACAGGTGAAGGGTAGGGAGCAGGAGGTAACAGGTGAAGGGTAGGGAGCAGGAGTTAACAGGTGAAGGGTAGGGAGCAGGAGTTAACAGGTGAAGGGAGCAGGAGTTAACAGGTGAAGGGTAGGGAGCAGGAGTTAACAGGTGAAGGGAGCAGGAGTTAACAGGTGAAGGGAGCAGGAGGTAACAGGTGAAGGGTAGGGAGCAGGAGTTAACAGGTGAAGGGTAGGGAGCAGGAGGTAACAGGTGAAGGGTAGGGAGCAGGAGGTAACAGGTGAAGGGAGCAGGAGTGAACAGGTGAAGGGTAGGGAGCAGGAGGTAACAGGTGAAGGGTAGGGAGCAGGAGTGAACAGGTGAAGGGTAGGGAGCAGGAGTGAACAGGTGAAGGGTAGGGAGCAGGAGTGAACAGGTGAAGGGTAGGGAGCAGGAGGTAACAGGTGAAGGGTAGGGAGCAGGAGTTAACAGGTGAAGGGTAGGGAGCAGGAGGTAACAGGTGAAGGGAGCAGGAGTTAACAGGTGAAGGGTAGGGAGCAGGAGTGAAAGGTGAAGGGTAGGGAGCAGGAGGTAACAGGTGAAGGAGTTAACAGGTGAAGGGTAGGGAGCAGGAGGTAACAGGTGAAGGAGTTAACAGGTGAAGGGTAGGGAGCAGGAGTTAACAGGTGAAGGGAGCAGGAGTGAACAGGTGAAGGGAGCAGGAGTTAACAGGTGAAGGGTAGGGAGCAGGAGGTAACAGGTGAAGGAGTTAACAGGTGAAGGGTAGGGAGCAGGAGTTAACAGGTGAAGGGAGCAGGAGTGAACAGGTGAAGGGTAGGGAGCAGGAGTGAACAGGTGAAGGGAGCAGGAGTGAACAGGTGAAGGAGTTAACAGGTGAAGGGTAGGGAGCAGGAGTTAACAGGTGAAGGGTAGGGAGCAGGAGTTAACAGGTGAAGGGTAGGGAGCAGGAGTTAACAGGTGAAGGGAGCAGGAGTTAACAGGTGAAGGGAGCAGGAGGTAACAGGTGAAGGGAGCAGGAGGTAACAGGTGAAGGGAGCAGGAGGTAACAGGTGAAGGGTAGGGAGCAGGAGGTAACAGGTGAAGGGTAGGGAGCAGGAGGTAACAGGTGAAGGGTAGGGAGCAGGAGTTAACAGGTGAAGGGTAGGGAGCAGGAGTTAACAGGTGAAGGGAGCAGGAGTTAACAGGTGAAGGGAGCAGGAGTTAACAGGTGAAGGGTAGGGAGCAGGAGTTAACAGGTGAAGGGAGCAGGAGTGAACAGGTGAAGGGAGCAGGAGTGAACAGGTGAAGGGTAGGGAGCAGGAGGTAACAGGTGAAGGGTAGGGAGCAGGAGGTAACAGGTGAAGGGTAGGGAGCAGGAGGTAACAGGTGAAGGGAGCAGGAGGTAACAGGTGAAGGGAGCAGGAGTGAACAGGTGAAGGGAGCAGGAGTGAACAGGTGAAGGGAGCAGGAGTGAACAGGTGAAGGGTAGGGAGCAGGAGTTAACAGTTGAAGGGTAGGAAGCAGGAGGTAACAGGTGAAGGGTAGGGAGCAGGAGGTAACAGGTGAAGGGTAGGGAGCAGGAGTGAACAGGTGAAGGGTAGGGAGCAGGAGGTAACAGGTGAAGGGTAGGGAGCAGGAGTGAACAGGTGAAGGGTAGGGAGCAGGAGTGAACAGGTGAAGGGTAGGGAGCAGGAGTGAACAGGTGAAGGGTAGGGAGCAGGAGGTAACAGGTGAAGGGTAGGGAGCAGGAGGTAACAGGTGAAGGGTAGGGAGCAGGAGGTAACAGGTGAAGGGTAGGGAGCAGGAGTTAACAGGTGAAGGGTAGGGAGCAGGAGTTAACAGGTGAAGGGTAGGGAGCAGGAGTTAACAGGTGAAGGGAGCAGGAGTTAACAGGTGAAGGGTAGGGAGCAGGAGGTAACAGGTGAAGGAGTTAACAGGTGAAGGGTAGGGAGCAGGAGTTAACAGGTGAAGGGTAGGGAGCAGGAGTGAACAGGTGAAGGGAGCAGGAGTTAACAGGTGAAGGGTAGGGAGCAGGAGTGAACAGGTGAAGGGAGCAGGAGTGAACAGGTGAAGGGTAGGGAGCAGGAGTGAACAGGTGAAGGGAGCAGGAGTTAACAGGTGAAGGGTAGGGAGCAGGAGTGAACAGGTGAAGGGAGCAGGAGTTAACAGGTGAAGGGTAGGGAGCAGGAGTTAACAGGTGAAGGGTAGGGAGCAGGAGTTAACAGGTGAAAGGAGCAGGAGTTAACAGGTGAAGGGTAGGGAGCAGGAGTTAACAGGTGAAGGGTAGGGAGCAGGAGGTAACAGGTGAAGGGAGCAGGAGGTAACAGGTGAAGGGTAGGGAGCAGGAGGTAACAGGTGAAGGGTAGGGAGCAGGAGGTAACAGGTGAAGGGTAGGGAGCAGGAGTTAACAGGTGAAGGGTAGGGAGCAGGAGGTAACAGGTGAAGGGAGCAGGAGGTAACAGGTGAAGGGTAGGGAGCAGGAGGTAACAGGTGAAGGGTAGGGAGCAGGAGTTAACAGGTGAAGGGTAGGGAGCAGGAGTTAACAGGTGAAGGGTAGGGAGCAGGAGGTAACAGGTGAAGGGAGCAGGAGGTAACAGGTGAAGGGTAGGGAGCAGGAGTTAACAGGTGAAGGGTAGGGAGCAGGAGGTAACAGGTGAAGGGAGCAGGAGGTAACAGGTGAAGGGAGCAGGAGGTAACAGGTGAAGGGTAGGGAGCAGGAGTTAACAGGTGAAGGGTAGGGAGCAGGAGGTAACAGGTGAAGGGTAGGGAGCAGGAGGTAACAGGTGAAGGGTAGGGAGCAGGAGTTAACAGGTGAAGGGAGCAGGAGGTAACAGGTGAAGGGTAGGGAGCAGGAGGTAACAGGTGAAGGGTAGGGAGCAGGAGTTAACAGGTGAAGGGTAGGGAGCAGGAGTTAACAGGTGAAGGGAGCAGGAGTTAACAGGTGAAGGGTAGGGAGCAGGAGTTAACAGGTGAAGGGAGCAGGAGTTAACAGGTGAAGGGTAGGGAGCAGGAGTTAACAGGTGAAGGGAGCAGGAGGTAACAGGTGAAGGGAGCAGGAGTTAACAGGTGAAGGGTAGGGAGCAGGAGTGAACAGGTGAAGGGAGCAGGAGTGAACAGGTGAAGGGTAGGGAGCAGGAGGTAACAGGTGAAGGGTAGGGAGCAGGAGGTAACAGGTGAAGGGTAGGGAGCAGGAGGTAACAGGTGAAGGGTAGGGAGCAGGAGGTAACAGGTGAAGGGAGCAGGAGTGAACAGGTGAAGGGTAGGGAGCAGGAGTGAACAGGTGAAGGGAGCAGGAGTGAACAGGTGAAGGGTAGGGAGCAGGAGTTAACAGGTGAAGGGTAGGGAGCAGGAGTTAACAGTTGAAGGGTAGGGAGCAGGAGGTAACAGGTGAAGGGTAGGGAGCAGGAGGTAACAGGTGAAGGGAGCAGGAGTGAACAGGTGAAGGGTAGGGAGCAGGAGGTAACAGGTGAAGGGTAGGGAGCAGGAGTGAACAGGTGAAGGGTAGGGAGCAGGAGTGAACAGGTGAAGGGTAGGGAGCAGGAGTGAACAGGTGAAGGGTAGGGAGCAGGAGTTAACAGGTGAAGGGTAGGGAGCAGGAGTTAACAGGTGAAGGGTAGGGAGCAGGAGTTAACAGGTGAAGGGAGCAGGAGTTAACAGGTGAAGGGTAGGGAGCAGGAGGTAACAGGTGAAGGAGTTAACAGGTGAAGGGTAGGGAGCAGGAGGTAACAGGCGAAGGGTAGGGAGCAGGAGGTAACAGGTGAAGGGTAGGGAGCAGGAGTGAACAGGTGAAGGGTAGGGAGCAGGAGTGAACAGGTGAAGGGTAGGGAGCAGGAGGTAACAGGTGAAGGGAGCAGGAGGTAACAGGTGAAGGGTAGGGAGCAGGAGTTAACAGGTGAAGGGTAGGGTGCAGGAGTTAACAGGTGAAGGGTAGGGAGCAGGAGGTAACAGGTGAAGGGAGCAGGAGTTAACAGGTGAAGGGTAGGGAGCAGGAGGTAACAGGTGAAGGAGTTAACAGGTGAAGGGTAGGGAGCAGGAGTTAACAGGTGAAGGGTAGGGAGCAGGAGTGAACAGGTGAAGGGAGCAGGAGTTAACAGGTGAAGGGTAGGGAGCAGGAGTGAACAGGTGAAGGGAGCAGGAGTGAACAGGTGAAGGGTAGGGAGCAGGAGTGAACAGGTGAAGGGAGCAGGAGTGAACAGGTGAAGGAGTTAACAGGTGAAGGGTAGGGAGCAGGAGTTAACAGGTGAAGGGTAGGGAGCAGGAGTTAACAGGTGAAGGGTAGGGAGCAGGAGTTAACAGGTGAAGGGAGCAGGAGTTAACAGGTGAAGGGAGCAGGAGGTAACAGGTGAAGGGTAGGGAGCAGGAGGTAACAGGTGAAGGGTAGGGAGCAGGAGGTAACAGGTGAAGGGAGCAGGAGGTAACAGGTGAAGGGTAGGGAGCAGGAGGTAACAGGTGAAGGGTAGGGAGCAGGAGGTAACAGGTGAAGGGTAGGGAGCAGGAGTTAACAGGTGAAGGGTAGGGAGCAGGAGTTAACAGGTGAAGGGAGCAGGAGTTAACAGGTGAAGGGTAGGGAGCAGGAGTTAACAGGTGAAGGGAGCAGGAGGTAACAGGTGAAGGGAGCAGGAGGTAACAGGTGAAGGGTAGGGAGCAGGAGTTAACAGGTGAAGGGTAGGGAGCAGGAGTGAACAGGTGAAGGGAGCAGGAGGTAACAGGTGAAGGGTAGGGAGCAGGAGGTAACAGGTGAAGGGTAGGGAGCAGGAGGTAACAGGTGAAGGGTAGGGAGCAGGAGGTAACAGGTGAAGGGTAGGGAGCAGGAGTTAACAGGTGAAGGGTAGGGAGCAGGAGTGAACAGGGGAAGGGTAGGGAGCAGGAGGTAACAGGTGAAGGGAGCAGGAGTGAACAGGTGAAGGGTAGGGAGCAGGAGTGAACAGGTGAAGGGAGCAGGAGTGAACAGGTGAAGGGTAGGGAGCAGGAGTTAACAGGTGAAGGGTAGGGAGCAGGAGTGAACAGGGGAAGGGTAGGGAGCAGGAGGTAACAGGTGAAGGGTAGGGAGCAGGAGTTAACAGGTGAAGGGTAGGGAGCAGGAGTTAACAGGTGAAGGGTAGGGAGCAGGAGGTAACAGGTGAAGGAGTTAACAGGTGAAGGGTAGGGAGCAGGAGTTAACAGGTGAAGGGTAGGGAGCAGGAGTGAACAGGTGAAGGGAGCAGGAGTTAACAGGTGAAGGGTAGGGAGCAGGAGTGAACAGGTGAAGGGAGCAGGAGTGAACAGGTGAAGGGTAGGGAGCAGGAGTGAACAGGTGAAGGGAGCAGGAGTTAACAGGTGAAGGGTAGGGAGCAGGAGTGAACAGGTGAAGGGAGCAGGAGTTAACAGGTGAAGGGTAGGGAGCAGGAGTTAACAGGTGAAGGGTAGGGAGCAGGAGGTAACAGGTGAAGGGAGCAGGAGGTAACAGGTGAAGGGTAGGGAGCAGGAGGTAACAGGTGAAGGGTAGGGAGCAGGAGTTAACAGGTGAAGGGTAGGGAGCAGGAGGTAACAGGTGAAGGGAGCAGGAGGTAACAGGTGAAGGGAGCAGGAGGTAACAGGTGAAGGGAGCAGGAGGTAACAGGTGAAGGGTAGGGAGCAGGAGGTAACAGGTGAAGGGTAGGGAGCAGGAGGTAACAGGTGAAGGGTAGGGAGCAGGAGTTAACAGGTGAAGGGTAGGGAGCAGGAGGTAACAGGTGAAGGGAGCAGGAGGTAACAGGTGAAGGGTAGGGAGCAGGAGTTAACAGGTGAAGGGTAGGGAGCAGGAGTTAACAGGTGAAGGGTAGGGAGCAGGAGGTAACAGGTGAAGGGTAGGGAGCAGGAGTGAACAGGTGAAGGGTAGGGAGCAGGAGTGAACAGGTGAAGGGTAGGGAGCAGGAGTGAACAGGTGAAGGGTAGGGAGCAGGAGTGAACAGGTGAAGGGTAGGGAGCAGGAGTTAACAGGTGAAGGGTAGGGAGCAGGAGTGAACAGGTGAAGGGAGCAGGAGTGAACAGGTGAAGGGTAGGGAGCAGGAGTGAACAGGTGAAGGGTAGGGAGCAGGAGTTAACAGGTGAAGGGTAGGGAGCAGGAGTGAACAGGTGAAGGGAGCAGGAGTGAACAGGTGAAGGGTAGGGAGCAGGAGTGAACAGGTGAAGGGTAGGGAGCAGGAGTGAACAGGTGAAGGGTAGGGAGCAGGAGTGAACAGGTGAAGGGAGCAGGAGTTAACAGGTGAAGGGTAGGGAGCAGGAGTTAACAGGTGAAGGGTAGGGAGCAGGAGTGAACAGGTGAAGGGTAGGGAGCAGGAGTGAACAGGTGAAGGGTAGGGAGCAGGAGTGAACAGGTGAAGGGTAGGGAGCAGGAGTGAACAGGTGAAGGGTAGGGAGCAGGAGTGAACAGGTGAAGGAAGCAGGAGTTAACAGGTGAAGGGTAGGGAGCAGGAGTTAACAGGTGAAGGGTAGGGAGCAGGAGTTAACAGGTGAAGGGTAGGGAGCAGGAGTTAACAGGTGAAGGGTAGGGAGCAGGAGTGAACAGGTGAAGGAAGCAGGAGTTAACAGGTGAAGGGTAGGGAGCAGGAGTTAACAGGTGAAGGGTAGGGAGCAGGAGTGAACAGGTGAAGGGAGCAGGAGTTAACAGGTGAAGGGTAGGGAGCAGGAGTGAACAGGTGAAGGGAGCAGGAGTGAACAGGTGAAGGGTAGGGAGCAGGAGTGAACAGGTGAAGGGTAGGGAGCAGGAGTGAACAGGTGAAGGGTAGGGAGCAGGAGTTAACAGGTGAAGGGAGCAGGAGTGAACAGGTGAAGGGAGCAGGAGTGAACAGGTGAAGGGAGCAGGAGTGAACAGGTGAAGGGAGCAGGAGTTAACAGGTGAAGGGAGCAGGAGTTAACAGGTGAAGGGGTTAACAGGTGAAGGGGTTAACAGGTGTGACAGGTGTCATGGTTATGGTCATGGTCATGTCATGTCATGGTTATGGTCATGTTATGGTCATGGTTATGGTCATGTCATGGTTATGGTCATGTCATGGTTATGGTTATGGTCATGTCATGGTTATGGTCATGTCATGGTTATGGTCATGGTTATGTCATGGTCATGTCATGGTCATGGTCATGTCATGGTCATGGTCATGTCATGGTCATGGTCATGTCATGGTTATGGTCATGGTTATGTCATGGTCATGTCATGGTCATGGTCATGTCATGGTCATGTCATGGTCATGGTCATGTCATGGTTATGGTCATGT
>JBAMJR010000288.1:230000-368159 GCA_038501785.1 Myoxocephalus aenaeus | reverse complement strand
GTTATACAACCAAAATGTTTTGTTTTCCATATGATGTGTGGGCAAATGTGCGGGAGGTAATTGTAGGGCTTGGTATTTTTAACGAGACCTGAAATCCGTGTGTATCGGGAAACTGAAAAATTCGACGGATGAATGGTGTTCGACCAGACTACATATCTGTGGGGCATTGAAGGGGAATAAAAGGGAAAATCATAGTCTGAGGGTACTAGTGAATCAAGGGGAATTAAAACAATGTTGGTGAACTGGTGTTACAAATCCTGAGCAGTCAAGCGCTGTATCACTTTGACACAGTAGAAGTTTCTTGACTGGGTTCCTGACATTGGGTATTGCATCCATTCCCCTCAGTTCCAAGGATACGTGTAAATAAAATGAATTTATGGAAAGTGATGCTGCAGCGTTTAAATAGGACTTTTCCTCAGGCCGCTTGGAGGGAAGCTGAGCTGGACAACGTTGGCTGCTGGCTCTGTGGTGAGGGGCGTCACAGCTCTGTGTCACAGAGATGAGTGTTGGTTGGCTGAGGGCAGGGACATGGAAGGGACACAGGCTGGCATAGTCGGTGTCCCTGTACTCATAGTAGAGTTTTCAATGTCCTCCAATCTGTCATTTGTTCTCTGTCTGTCTGTCTGTCTGTCCCTGTCTGTCTCTCTGTCTCTCGCTGTCTCTCTGTGTCTGTCTATGTCTCTGTCTGTCTGTCTCTGTCTGACTGTCTGTCTCTGTCTGTCTGTGTGTGTGTGTGTGTGTGTGTGTTTCTTTCTCTCTCCCCCCCCCCCCCCCCCCCCCCCCCATCTCCACCTCCCCCTATCCCTCTCTCTCTCTCGCCATCGTGTGGCACAGATCGGTTTCGCGCTCTAAATGTTCACTGTCCAACAACTTTGATGCACACCCCCCTCCAGTCTCCCCCCCTCTCTCTCTCTCTCACCTCATATATATATATATATATATATATTAAAAGTGCATTAATAAAGTGCACGTTTGTCTAACACAGTGGTTTAGGGGTAGCGGGTTACAACTGGCATGCAAGGGCACCGTGCTTGTTCAATCGTTCACCTGAACGATTTGAACAGCTCAAGAGTGAAGGCTGCATATGCATTAATATGCACTCTCTATATGCAGGGAGACTTGACTACCTCTAAGACACAGTGTTAGACAGTGCTGTAGCACGGGTTAATGGTAACTGCAGTCAAACCCGCACACAAGAGCGCCCCGGTTCGAAACTGGTGTGTACAGCCAGTGGACAATTCAAGTGTGAAGGCCGCATCCTCAGTTGAGGATGTGCCCTGAGTGTGTGCGTGGGGGGTTTTGCACTATAACCAGGTACCTGTTACAGAAGGCATTTTTTAAACCGAGGGCGGCTGTAGCTCACGGGATGAGTGGTCGTCCCGCAACCGCAGGGTAGCTGGTTCGATCCCCAGTCCCCCCTCCCCCCTCTCTCTGTCTCTCGCTGTCTCTCTGTGTGTGTCTATGTCTCTCTGTCTGTCTGTCTCTCTCTCTCTGTCTCTCTCTGTCTGTCTGTCTCTCTCTCTCTCTGTCTCTCGCTGTCTCTCTGTGTGTGTCTATGTCTCTCTCTGTCTGTCTCTGTCTGACTGTCTGTCTCTCTGTCTGTCTGTCTCTCTCTCTCTGTCTCTCGCTGTCTCTCTGTGTGTGTCTATGTCTCTCTCTGTCTGTCTCTGTCTGACTGTCTGTCTCTGTCTCTCTGTCTGTCTCTCTCTCTCTGTCTCTCGCTGTCTCTCTGTGTGTGTCTGTCTCTCTCTCTGTCTCTCGCTGTCTCTCTGTGTGTGTCTATGTCTCTCTGTCTGTCTGTCTCTCTCTCTCTGTCTCTCGCTGTCTCTCTGTGTGTGTCTATGTCTCTCTCTGTCCGTCTGTCTCTCTCTGTCTCTCGCTGTCTCTCTGTGTGTGTCTATGTCTCTCTCTGTCTCTCGCTGTCCTCTCTGTGTGTGTCTATGTCTCTCTGTCTGTCTGTCTCTCTCTCTCTGTCTCTCGCTGTCTCTCTGTGTGTGTCTATGTCTCTCTCTGTCCGTCTGTCTCTCTCTGTCTCTCGCTGTCTCTCTGTGTGTGTCTATGTCTCTCTCTGTCTCTCGCTGTCTCTCTGTGTGTGTCTATGTCTCTCTGTCTGTCTGTCCTGTCTCTCTGTGTGTGTCTATGTCTCTCTGTCTGTCTGTCTCTCTCTCTCTGTCTCTCGCTGTCTCTCTGTGTGTGTCTATGTCTCTCTGTCTGTCTGTCTCTCTCTCTCTGTCTCTCGCTGTCTCTCTGTGTCTCTCTCTGTCTCTCTGTCTGTCTCTCTGTCTGTCTGTGTGTGTGTGTGTGTGTGTGTGTGTGTGTTTCTTTCTCTCACCCCCCCCCCCCCCCCCCCCCCCCCCTCCCCCCCCTGTCCATCTGTATGTCTCTCTGTCTCTCTCTGTGTCTCTATGTCTCTATGTCTCTGTCAAGTTCCTATGTATTTTTCGGTCAACTCTTGGTACATGTGATCCCAAAGGACGCACGGGACAACTCGTTTCCAACACAGCTCAATCTTTATTGTTTTTCTTATTTCTCAATTGTCGGCTGGTTGGTCCATCTAGGTTGAAAACCTTCGAACACAAAGCAAAAAAAAAGTTATACAACCAAAATGTTTTGTTTTCCATATGATGTGTGGGCAAATGTGCGGGAGGTAATTGTAGGGCTTGGTATTTTTAACGAGACCTGAAATCCGTGTGTATCGGGAAACTGAAAATTCGACGGATGAATGGTGGTTCGACCAGACTACATATCTGTGGGGCATTGAAGGGGAATAAAAGGGAAAATCATAGTCTGAGGGTACTAGTGAATCAAGGGGAATTAAAACAATGTTGGTGAACTGGTGTTACAAATCCTGAGCAGTCAAGCGCTGTATCACTTTGACACAGTAGAAGTTTCTTGACTGGGTTCCTGACATTGGGTATTGCATCCATTCCCCTCAGTTCCAAGGATACGTGTAAATAAAATGAATTTATGGAAAGTGATGCTGCAGCGTTTAAATAGGACTTTTCCTCAGGCCGCTTGGAGGGAAGCTGAGCTGGACAACGTTGGCTGCTGGCTCTGTGGTGAGGGCGTCACAGCTCTGTGTCACAGAGATGAGTGTTGGTTGGCTGAGGGCAGGACATGGAAGGGAAAATTGCGTTGACTAACTTGTGTTTTGGAGAGCAGTGTTGGTGTGAGACTGGTTCTGCTGGGTAGAAGTTAGTCTCAGCACCAGCTGACTCAGAATTTGTTTGAAGGCGATTCCAAAAATGTAGTGCTCGTTTGTGTATGTTTATTATAAGGGGACATCTGCCTAATTTCTGCCCTGATTGCATTCGTTGGTGTCCGTTGGGGCCCCCCTTGTGTCTCTGTGTGTGTGTGTGTGTGTGTGTGTGTGTGTGTGTGTGTGTGTGTGTGTGTGTGTGTGTCCATACACACACTGACAATGGGCCCCCCTTGTGTCTCTCTCTCTCTCTCTCTCTTTCTCTCAGCATCTCGCTCGCTCCGCCCCTCGATCGCTCCGCCTCTCTCCGCATATAAGTAGCTCCACCGCTCGGTCAGCCGCTCAATCGGGCCTGAGCCGCTCAACCGCTTACTCCACTTATCTCTTCGTTTTTTCTTCTGTTTCTTTTCACACAGCAGAGGTTTTTTCCCACATCTTTTTTTCTTGCTCCCAACCTCCCACTCCCAGCCTCATGCTCCCCGCTTCCCTAACCCTAACAACCCTAACCCTAACAACCCTAACAACCCTAACCCTAACAACCCTAACCCTAACAACCCTAACCCTAACAACCCTAACCCTCCACCACTCCGTCCTGAGCCACTCACGGCATCTGGACTCGCCTGCTTTTCTTTCCCCCCCCCCTCGCAGGTCTTGGCCGCCGGATTGGAAATATCCTTGGAGACACGGCATCTGGACTCGCCTGCTTTTCTTTCCCCCCCTCGCAGGTCTTGGCCACCGGACTGGAAATATCCTTGGAGACACGGCATCTGGACTCGCCTGCTTTTCTTTCCCCCCTCGCAGGTCTTGGCCGCCGGACTGGAAATATCCTTGGAGACACGGCATCTGGACTCGCCTGCTTTTCTTTCCCCCCCTCGCAGGTCTTGGCCGCCGGACTGGAAATATCCTTGGAGACACGGCATCTGGACTCGCCTGCTTTTCTTTCCCCCCCCCTCGCAGGTCTTGGCCGCCGGATTGGAAATATCCTTGGAGACACGGCATCTGGACTCGCCTGCTTTTCTTTCCCCCCCCTCGCAGGTCTTGGCCACCGGACTGGAAATATCCTTGGAGACACGGCATCTGGACTCGCCTGCTTTTCTTTCCCCCCTCGCAGGTCTTGGCCGCCGGACTGGAAATATCCTTGGAGACACGGCATCTGGACTCGCCTGCTTTTCTTTCCCCCCCCTCGCAGGTCTTGGCCGCCGGACTGGAAATATCCTTGGAGACACGGCATCTGGACTCGCCTGCTTTTCTTTCCCCCCTCGCAGGTCTTGGCCGCCGGACTGGAAATATCCTTGGAGACACGGCATCTGGACTCGCCTGCTTTTCTTTCCCCCCCTCGCAGGTCTTGGCCACCGGACTGGAAATATCCTTGGAGACACGGCATCTGGACTCGCCTGCTTTTCTTTCCCCCCCTCGCAGGTCTTGGCCGCCGGACTGGAAATATCCTTGGAGACACGGCATCTGGACTCGCCTGCTTTTCTTTCCCCCCCCTCGCAGGTCTTGGCCGCCGGACTGGAAATATCCTTGGAGACACGGCATCTGGACTCGCCTGCTTTTCTTTCCCCCCCCTCGCAGGTCTTGGCCGCCGGACTGGAAATATCCTTGGAGACACGGCATCTCGAGTCGCCTGCTTTTCTTTCCCCCCCTCGCAGGTCTTGGCCGCCGGACTGGAAATATCCTTGGAGACACGGCATCTGGACTCGCCTGCTTTTCTTTCCCCCCTCGCAGGTCTTGGCCGCCGGACTGGAAATATCCTTGGAGACACGGCATCTGGACTCGCCTGCTTTTCTTTCCCCCCTCGCAGGTCTTGGCCGCCGGACTGGAAATATCCTTGGAGACACGGCATCTGGACTCGCCTGCTTTTCTTTCCCCCCCTCGCAGGTCTTGGCCGCCGGACTGGAAATATCCTTGGAGACACGGCATCTCGAGTCGCCTGCTTTTCTTCCCCCCCCCTCGCAGGTCTTGGCCGCCGGACTGGAAATATCCTTGGAGACACGGCATCTCGAGTCGTCAGCCGTTTTCCTCACAGGCATTTTTTTTTCTCCCGAGGTCAATCTGGCATCTGGATTTTTTTTTTTTTTAAGAGAGAGAGAGAGAGAGAGAGAGAGAGAGAGAGAGAGAGAGAGAGAGAGAGAGAGAGAGAGAGAGAGAGAGAGAGAGAGAGAGAGAGAGAGAGAGAGAGAGAGAGAGAGAGAGAGAGAGACCTTCCGCTCCCAGCTTCATGCTCCCAGCTTCATGCTCCCAGCTTCATGCTCCCAGCTTCATGCTCCCAGCTTCATGCTCCCAGCTTCATGCTCCCAGCTTCATGCTCCCTGCTTCATGCTCCCAGCTTCATGCTCCCAGCTTCATGCTCCCAGCTTCATGCTCCCAGCTTCATGCTCCCTGCTTCATGCTCCCTGCTTCATGCTCCCTGCTTCATGCTCCCTGCTTCATGCTCCCAGCTTCATGCTCCCAGCTTCATGCTCCCTGCTTCATGCTCCCAGCTTCATGCTCCCAGCTTCATGCTCCCAGCTTCATGCTCCCAGCTTCATGCTCCCAGCTTCATGCTCCCAGCTTCATGCTCCCAGCTTCATGCTCCCTGCTTCATGCTCCCTGCTTCATGCTCCCTGCTTCATGCTCCCTGACCACTAACCCCCTAACACTAACCCCCTAACACTAACCCCCCTAACACTAACCCTGACCACTAACCCCCTAACACTAACCCCCTAACACTAACCCCCTGACCACTAACCCCCTAACACTAACCCCCTAACACTAACCCCCTAACACTAACCCCCTAACACTAACCCCCTGACTACTAACCCTGACTACTAACCCTGACCACTAACCCCCTAACACTAACCCCCTAACACTAACCCCCTAACACTAACCCCCTAACACTAACCCTGACCACTAACCCCCTAACACTAACCCCCCTAAACACTAACCCATGGGTGGCCACCAGATGGAGCATGGGTTTTTTTGATGTCTTGTAAATGTCAATTGTTGGCCTCATTGTCACCCTTTCAGTTGAATGGGGTCCCAAATTGTCTTTAAATGTCGTTGTCACCCTTTCAGTTGCAAAGCGGGGAAAGCGGGCAAAGCTCCAAGAGGAGAAAAAAAGATGTCTACTCCGAAGATATCAGATGACTCAAGTATAAGCTGTCAGGAGTCGGGCAGCAGTGTGCTGTATGAGGAGGCTGAAGAGATGGAAGCAGAGGAACGTGAACGGATGCAGGAGGAGGTGATTAAGTAAACGTATGTTATTTAAAATGCATGAGTGGGGTGAAGGTCTCAACTGACAGATTTTGTTTGTGCTTTTCAACAGACTCCAAGTACAAGCAGCAACTACAAAAGAAAGACAAGAAAGCGATGAATGTGCCTGCCCTCCATTGTAAATTGATTGTAAATACATGTATCATAGTCATCATAGTTTGTTTGAGTGTTTTTAAATAAATGTGTATTTTGTTAAAAAGTTAATCACTGTCCTCCTTCTTATTCACACAAACAGTAATTTAATTCGAAAGTTGGGGAAAACAATAATATTAGTGAATTAATATATAATATAATAATAATAATAAATTCATTTGAGAAATTGAAAACATTAGTTAAAAAAAAGGTGAGCGAACCCGGTACCCTGTGGCCGAAAGACTGCAACAATTGCCGTGTGCCACAGAAGGGCAAGTCGTGTATAGCTGGTGTTCACTGACAGCCAATGAGATTGCAGCATTATTAAAGCCTGTCTGAGGGGTTTGAAAATCCCTGTTTTCAGCATCTGAGACTCAAATATTCTCCTGTTTTTGTTCTATTCTTGAGGCATTTTGGGCAAAGCCACACATCAATGATGAGGAGCTAATTATGAATTAATAAAAGTGTACTGTAATAAGTTTACTGACTCACTATTGTAGTGGCAGACAGATTATATAAGTACTTGACTTATTTATGGCTATTTACTTATTATATTACAGTTTTCCTACTTATAAACATGTTAATTCAATTAGTCACAGACATCATGTTACATTGTTGCTTCATCTCACTGTCAATAACAACAACAACATGTTCAATGTTCTCCGTAGAGTCAGAGGCCCTCCTGGTTCCTCCTGAGACGTATGCAGAGCCGGTCAACTGAACAAAGATTAAAGTCAGTATTTGAATGTTCTTCATTTGGTTGTGTACATTTTAAAAAGATGATATCAAGTCACACACAATCGTGCTCATTGTCTTTGTCTTTATTCTCGTCTAGGTGAGCCGTCATGTCCTCACAGCTTCCTGCTTCCACCACGTCAGCATGGACCGGTTCACAGCAGCAGAGGATCCTGATGAAGACAAAGCAACAACAGCATATATACTTTATTATATTTGTTTACATTTAGTGTTGTGTTTGTGTGACTGTGGGCTCTGTGTTCAATATTTACTGTCACGTTGTGGTTAATAAATATATTTCATGGACTAATGTCTACAAGTCTTGTATGTGACAGAAAGAGTTACTAATGAGGTCCTAGTTATTTAGCAGATTAAGGTTATCATACAACACATGCTCAACTAATATACAGGATTAAAGAGTATTTACATTATTTACACCATGTCATATCATTTGTTTTACTGATGTACAAGATCTGTAAAAAAAATAAAAAAAATAATCAGAACACCAGACTGTGATAGAGTTGTTTATTACATAATAATCATACGCCACATGTCTGTTTGGGATTCAGGAGGCGTTTCCTGAGGAGACTCTTCACTCTTCAGAGATGTGGGACAGCAGGAGGATGACTCTGCATCTTCATGTGAAGAAACACCGTGCTGCAGGGACCAAGAGGCTCAACCTCCAGCTCCAGTAGAACAACCTCCAGCTCCACACAAACCCCTCCTGCTCCTGCTGAAGCCAGGGTGGGTCTGTGTCCTATTTGTTCTGACAGAAACATGTACACGTACACTTCCATCATACCAGTGGGGATCTGAGTCCTACAAGCCCAAATACAAGAAGATGTGTATTTAATGACATTGTAGTCTGACATTCTAGTCTGTTTGCATCAGTGATGAAGATGAAGAGGGTGATGCTGAGTATCTCTCCTTGCAGGCAGCATGTGCAGAGCTGTGAGTAAACATGTGTTGTCTTTTATTTCTTTGTTTCTAGCTGAAGATTCTGTCGACCGACACCACTGGACCGTGAGCTCTTCTCCCACGTGAAGCATGACTTCATCATCCCGTCTCATGTTGACGTGTTCTGGTCATGTGTGTTCTGGAGTTCTACTTCTCGTGACTATGACTTGATCCCAGCCGTGATGAGGGTACGTATCAGTCTTTACCTTATGCTCCTTTTCCTTTAGGTAATAACAGATATACATGTGTAACTTTCTGCCTTTACCAACAGTAGTTTGTGTATTCAGAACCATTTATTTGCCAGGTGTGTTTTACACATATGAAGAATTAGTCTTGGAGGGTGCTACGTACATTACAACAACAATCAACACAGTGCAATAGAAACATATTACATTTACAATAGAATATCAAACATAAAATAAAGTGCACAGAGAAACAGATAGCAGTACTGTAAACAAGTGTACTGTAGGTGTGAGTGTTAAAGTGTAATGTTAAAGTGACGTGTATTTAAATATAAAGTATTGTCAAAATATAAACAAAGTGTGTTTCTGTTGCACTCAGGGTTCACACGTAGATGGTAAATGAATCATAATGTCTATTCATTGAAACAGTATCTGTCATATTCACTGTGCTTATTAGTTATGAAACATGAATTGATTCTTTTTTGTGATCCTTCAGCCTCTGCTTTGCCGTCTGTAAAGAGACCAGAGCCCTGAGCCGGTTCCCCAGCAGCTCCTGTGTCTGATGCCAGAAGGCGCAGTGCCTGGTATTTATTATTTTACCTGTATTTGCATCCTCAAAAATATCCATATGTGGTGTCCATCAAAACGGTTCATTCTTTAAAATATTCATAGTTGTAAGTGAGATACTGGTGCTCTGTGTTCAAGAGGCAGCATCCAGCGTTCAGCTCGCTGAGTGTCACAGACATCATGTTACATTCCTGCTTCATCTCACTGTCAACAACAACAACAACATGTTCAATGTTCTCCGTAGAGTCAGAGGCCCTCCTGGTTCCTCCTGAGACGTCTGCAGAGCCGGTCAACTGAACAAAGAGATCAAAGTCAGTATTTTAATGTTCTTCATTTGGTTGTGTTCATTTTAAAAAGATGACATCAAGTTCCGCACTATTGTACTAATTGTCTTTGTCTTTATTCTCGTCTAGGTGAGCCGTCATGTCCTCACAGCTTCCTGCTTCCACCACGTCAGCATGGACCGGTTCACAGCAGCAGAGGATCCTGATAAAGACAAAGCAACAACAGCATATATACATTATTATATTTGTTTACATTTAGTGTTGTGTTTGTGTGACTGTGGACTCTGTGTTCAATATTTACTGTCATGTTGTGGTTAATAAATATATTTCATGGACTAATGTCTACAAGTCTTATTAATATGTGAACCATTAACAGTAAAGAAACATTTAATTGAAGTAATTGTAATTACCATGTTCATAAGTCAAGTATATATATATATATATACATACTAGTGCTCATATTAGTGGCTGTTATTAGTGGCTGAAAGTCCCGGAGTTACCTTTAATCAGTCTGCTCTGACTGGTGGAGCTGACGTGTTGTCGTTGACGTGTTGACGTGTTGACGCTGACGTGTTGTCGTGTGTAGCTCCTGCAGCGCTGAGCTGCTAACACACTGCTGTCGGTTCAATGCTCTTTTATTGTCAGTTTATTATAACTCCGTGTTAACCAGTGGACGTCGCTGCTGTTTAAACCTGTTGTTCACGTGTTACTGAGTGTTGTTGACGTGTAGCTCCTGCAGCAAGCTGAACACACAGCAGTGTGTTAGCAACACACTGCTGTCTGTCCAATGCACTTTAATTATATATTATTATATATAGAGGTTTGTTGAGACAGTCACACAGTGGAGCTTTGTTGTTCATATGTTAAAAGTTATAACCAGACTATGACTGTGTGTTACCGGCTAACGGTGCTGCTGTTTAAACCTGATATTCACGTGTTGTGCTGCTGCTGCCTGTTCAATACACTGTATTATATATATTATATATTACATATATAGTAATACATGTTATATTAATATATATATTATAGTATTATATATTATATAATTGTATATTATGTGTTACCCACTGTCTATCTAATACACTGTTATATATTGTATATTATTTATAATATATATTATCTGTCATTATTATAATTATTCATGTACACCAAGAGAAATGAACCTGTTTTATTCATATGAAAGAAAGTCAACAGTTCAGTAGAGTTGTAATGAAGTTGTCTGATGAAAATGTTTTATTACAAAGTGAGTAAATAAAACACTGTAACTGATTAACCAGCTGTTCTCTCTATGACTCTCTCAGCTGCCTTCTGGTGGTCTCTGGTCCTGGAGGACTCGGTGGTCCCTGGTCCTGGAGGACTACGTGGTCCCTGGTCCTGGAGGACTCGGTGGTCCCTGGTCCTGGAGGACTACGTGGTCCCTGGTCCTGGAGGACTACATGAACATCCAGGAGGCAGTGCTGGCCACGAGGCTGATGGCTCAGACGGAGATCCAGCTGTTTCAGTGAACCAGAGGACCCTGACCCAGTGGAGAGGTACGATAAGATAACCCTTTATTAGTCCCGCAGTGGGGAAATTGCAGGATTACAGCAGCCTTGCACACAATAGAGACACATAGTAAAACAGTCAAGTAATATAAATAAAATAACAATAAACAGTAGTAAAAACAGTAAGAGGAGAATACAGTAGCAATTTTAAATTAAATATACAGACGGAATAAGAGCATATAAAGTACTTAAATGTATTTATATTGCACCAGGTGAGTGCAATTAAAGTGTCCGCAGTGAATAAAGTGCCCAAGTGTCCAAAAGTGATTCAGTGTTAGTGGTCTACTGAGAGCTCAGTGTGTTCGGGAAGAAAGGACTTGTGGTTCCTCTCCCTCAGACACCGGGGATGAATCAGCCGGTGACTGAAGAGCTGCAGCGCTGCAGAGTCCTGCATGGGGTGGGAGGCGTGGTTCATCATGGATGATAGCTTAGCATCATCCTCCTGTCTAATCTGTACTGTGATGTATTGTTTATATAGCACGCTATTGGCCTTCCTCACCAGCTTGTTTAGTCTCCGCCTGTCAGCTGCCGTGATGCTGCATGAAGCTGTATGGGAGCCTAAAAACATGAAGCAACATGAAGCTGTTCTGGTGTTTTATAATCTGTACTGTGATTTATTGTTTGATGAAAGTCTAAGAACACTCTGTTTGTCTCCAGGTTCTCTCCCTGCAGCAGCTGTTGCCATCCAGCCTCTCCCTCCAGCCAAAGGGCTGTCCTCTGTTCAGGTGGGACAAGGACAGCCTTCCACTTTGAGGGTCCCTGATGAGCAGCCAGGACCCTCATCCGGGGTCTCCCTCCTCCTCCAGATGGGGAGCAGCCTGTCCTCTGCTGGCCTTCTTCCTCCTCCTCCTGCCGGTCAGCCTCCTCTTCCTGGACCACCCAGGTCCAGGTCCAGGTCCTACAGGAAGAGGAAGGCAGCCTCGGCCCGGCAGCAAAACCTGCAAGCAGATGACGCAGTACGTCTGCATGAACCCAGAAGACTTGACTCTGTCCACCTTGACATTCATGAGTGACTTACTGCACGTTAGTCAGTGGAACAACTGAAGAGGAGATGAGGGAGGAGAGGTACGTTAAGATAACCCTTTATTAGTCCTGCAGTGGGGAAATTGCAGGATTGCAGCAGCCTTGCACACAATAGAGACACATAGTAAAACAATCAAGTAATATAAATAAAATAACAAAAAACAGTAAGAGAAGAACACAGTAGCAATTTTAAATTAACTATACAGACGGAATAAGAGCATATAAAGTACTTAAATGTATTTATATTGCACCAGGTGAGTGCAGTTAAAGTGTCCACAGTGAAATGTCCAAGTGTCCAAAAGTGATTCAGTGTTAGTGGTCGACTGAGAGCTCAGTGTGTTCGGGAAGAAAAGACTTGTGGTTCCTCTCCCTCAGACACCGGGGATGAATCAGCCGGTGACTGAAGGAGCTGTGCAGCGCTGCAGAGTCCTGCGTGGGGTGGGAGGCGTGGTTCATCACTCGAACCAGAGTCCCGAATTATGGACCCGGGGCAACTTTTCAAACGGAAATTCCCGTTATTTTGGCTTTTACGAGCGTTAAGTTAAGCAGCCGTGGCCTCCGCTAGGTCAAGTGCATTCCAAGGTCCCTGGCCTGGGAGTGAAATTAGCCGCCTTTTTTTTTCGTGCAAAGCTTTCATATCTCTATGTGTCGGTCGGCGGGAGAGTCTCGTGCCTTTTCCGTGACAGCACAGTCAACCGGAGTGTTTGCGGAAAGGCGCCAGAGGCTTCCTGTGACTAGGTGTGATGTGAAACTCTCAGAAAATAAAGAATGAATAAAATCGTCGAAACAAACTGTCACTGTTACATCATATTTTATTTTGTTTCTTACTGTTGTACAAACACATCAATACATCTTATTGAAGCGGTAATACATCTATGCCTCCTCCCAGAATCTTTCAACCATTTTCAGGCTGTCGTATTTATCAGGGTTATCGCTGATCATGCTATGATAGAGGTCTTTGATGTCAGAAGCATCACGACCTCTCAGGTTACACATGAACATTTCTGCAGCTCCTCGGATGCGATCATCGGTGGCGTGGACCCCATTACACCTCAGATAGAGACGGATGGCGGGCACAAAACCACCGTTCCACACACGTTGCCTCAGTTGTTTAAAGTGCTCCCTGTAGAAACCATCCTCCACGGGCCACAAACACGGATGCTGCTTCTGACTGCCGTGACCAGTCAGACACCCATTGCAGACCTCTTTGCTGTAACTAGTCATGACCTTGTCCAGGAAATGTAGCACGCTGAATTGAAGGCCCTCTCGGAATGCTGACGAAAAGACTTCTGTTGTGTTGTCGCCACCATTGGCTACAGGCCCTTGAAGGCCCTCGTCGCTGGATGGCTCAGTGTCCTCGTCGCTCTGCAGTGGAGCCTGCAGACTGAATGGAGATGCGGTCGAGGCTGTGCTCTGCAGAGACGAGGCCTGCGGTGAGGGGCAGCTCTGCTGTGACGGCTGTGCAGTCCCGTCCTCCTGAGCCTCCTTGGCCACGTGCGCTTCCACATCGGTGTCGTCGGGTCTACGGCCTGCAGACAGACCCCAACGGGCAGACATGGGGGTCTTTTCCAGATAACCGGGAGACGACATCCCACGGAACTCCAACAAATGCAAACAGCAATAGCAGCAGCAGCAGCAGCAGCAGTCAGAAGGTCCTGAAATGAATGAAGTAACATGGGTCACGGGCCCCTATATATATATACAAATATTTAAACACACACACACACACACACGCACACACACGCACACACACACACACCAATGTTATGACACATCTCTAAAAATACATACAGTTACTAACCGCTTTTCGAGTACACAGGTCTTTTTGACCCAGAGGACTGTGGGAGGATGTGCAAATGTAGACAGGAGTTAGGGTCGGGGAGACGTTGGCTCGCACGTGGGTCAATCTGACCCCAGGACAACGGGAGGGATATTGACACATACACTTGTACGCGGGTCATTTTGGCGCTGAGGACAACAACGGGAGGGTTAACACTACAGGTAGAGTAAATACTTTATTTTCCACCCCTGACTGTGTGACCGCAGCTGCTAACCTATAGCGTAAAAACTGAAATGGGCACTTAGCCGACTGTGATGTTTGTGAATACCTTTTATAATATGTCTGTAAATATGTATTTTCATACTATGTTTTTTTTAATGCTTTGTCAGTGGTTTTCCATCAATGGATCACAGGTATGTTTTGAGCTGCAGTTTCTCTAATGGATACTGAATGCAGACTGGAAATATGTGTCCACACGTTAAACGTCTCAAACAAACAGTTTATCTATTTATTCATTTCAGATTATGAACCTGATTTGTATTGAGAAATGTTTAAGATTGTGTGTGCCTTGAAGTTTAATAAATACATTATTATAGTTTTCCAATATGTTTGAAATATAAATACTCAAAAGCATTGCTTTCCATTTCCTTTGGTTGTACTAAAACACCACATCACATATGAATAAAGTCTGTAAAAGAAAGATGCAAAACTGTACTAAAAGAAGGGTGTTCATGTGACGAATATGTTACAGCACATTCAAATTCAATGTAAAATTCAATATTAGAAATGTTTTACATTCAAGCTGAAAAAAAAAACAGAAACATTTTGTCCTTTGCATTATTTATTTTTGTATTAACTGATTGCTGAAAACCCAACCTTAATGAAAACACACAAGCTGTGGCCTTTTTACATTTTCATTTTGTAAAAAAAAAACATGCTTTAAATTCTTTCAATACTGTAAAGAAGTAGCAGAGGACGGCTGCCCCCTAGTGGCAACAGGGTGGAACTGCTGTTGCCCAAGAACGCATCAACATGGATAGGTTGTATATTTTACAAGCACTGACAACATCAGCGACAAAAAAATAACTTTGAAACTTTGCATCGGCTTCGTATTCAGTGACAATAAATCATCTTGTGTCTTTGCATTCTGGATTATTAGAGAGATTTATTTTCTAAATGACGGAACAACTAAGTATTAGTTATAACGATCACTTAGTCACTTAAATGTGGACCGTATTGAACTTTGGGGTTATTAAATAACATTGTATGATCATAGTGATGTTGTGAAGATCATATTGTTAAATGATAATTGCCCCTATTTCTGTTCATACCTTCTTCCTGCTGTTTATCCACAGGAGCCAGACACAGATCCAGTTGTGTCTCAGGTTGCTTAAAGGCTTAATATCACAGAGATGTTTTGGGATTCTCTGTTTGGTTTTGCAGAGTAACAATCTTTTTTTTTTTGGAATGCAGTTAGCGAATAAGACAAAAACAGTCCAGCCATCAGTCCCAGTAAACAGTAGAGGCCGATCCGTCCCCGACTCTCTGGCTGTGGACTTTCTGTCGCTGAGGAATCTTTTCTCAGACTTGTTCCGCTTGTCATCTCAGGTTCTGGTCGATCCCTCGCTGCTGCAAAGAGACCAAACACATATGTTTAATGCAAGTGAAGAAAAGAAAAATCAGTGAAATAAGACAATAAATAGAAACAATAGATTAAGTTGGAACACATTTGCCTGGAAACGGCAAGAATAAAGGGTTTTCTTCAGGTTTTTATTTATCTAAATGAAGCTGCTGGATTGAACGAGTTTTACTGGATCAACCTACCAGAGACATTGAGCCGAAATTCCCCAGAGTTCGTCCCATAACTTGTGAGCACTTCACACAGGTAAAGACCCGAGTCAGTGGTCCTGAGTCTGGACACATGAAGTCTGACTCGTCCTTCTCTGAGGATGTCTTTGTCCCACTGGACTCGTCCTGCAAAGAGTTCATCCTGAGACTCGGGGACCTCGACTCCTTCGTGCACATGAAGCAGGACGAAGGGCTTGACAGGAGTTAACAGCTGACAGAAGACATCCATGGGGTTTGGGGAGCTGCCAGTGTTGGTGGTGAACCACCATTCCAGTGTGATGCGGTGGTTCTCCTCTGCCTGATAGGAGCTCTGTGTCACATTCACTACAAAGGATCCTGTTGAGGAGACAGAGAGGGAGAGGGAGAAGCAGACCAGCTGACAGCTTTAACATGCAGCCTTTAAACTCATCTACAGGTCTCTGTGGAGGGTTCAGTGATGCTTCAGAGCTGGAGGGCTTTACAAATACACAAGTAAACTCACCACAGACACAGGAGGTGAGGATGAAGAGCAGCAGGATCCCGCAGGTCATCTTGTCCCTGTGAGAGGAGACAGAGGAGAAGAGTCACAAACGTTTGAAAGACGTTTCATTCATAGTCAGATTAAATAGGTGTAAACTGCAGTCAGATGTCTCCGGATAGCTCCAGAGCTTCACCACTACAGGAAACAGTCAACAAGTGTCGCATACATGCGTGAGTTGATCTTTCTGGTCCTGAATTAAACTGCTGCTGCTCCGCCTGAACCAGCGCTGGCAGCGGCTTCATTCAGACGCTGTTGTGGGACTACTGATAATATTATGAACCCAGACACCACCGAGTGCAGAACTAATGGTTAATTCCATGGTGGATGAAGGAAAACGGTATCCATTTTACGGAGATAAGCCAGATGCAGTTCCTGGAGGAGAAGGTGAAATTCACCGAGCTGTGTGCGGCTACGGATAATATTATGAACCCAAACACAAGGACGTTTCATGTTCCGAGATGTTTGGGACTTCCACAACAAGTATAAAGCAAAACTAGTGGCTATTTATTCCATTGTCGATAGCGGAAATGAAAGCCCCTTTCACAGAGACAAACGAGCCGTATCTCAGTGAGCAACGCTCCCTTCGTGGCGCGAAGGTTTAAACTTCGCGGTAAACACAGTGTGGACACGTAGGTTCAAATAATGACTTCCCAGAGTGGGAAAGTTCAAAGAACGGCTTTTAAGTCGGAACAACAACTCAAAAAGCAATAAAATACAAAACATCTACTTTGTAGCGTCCATGTTGTTTCCACAACATGAATTAAAGTTCATGAACACACAGGAGATACACAAACAACTTCCCAACTCTAGAAAGGAGTTATTCCGAGCAGCACATGAACGCAACAAACATGAGCTCCTCCTCTTGCTCAGTTTCTGGCATCGTGAGCTCATGAGGAAACCTGTGTGTCATAGTGTGACATTATTTAATTCACTATAATATTATTATGATATATATATATATATATATATATATATATATATATATATATATATATATATATATATATATATATATATATATTCATACACATACTGTATATATTAATATACTGAATTGTATGAATAATATGTCCTTATTATGTCAATGTTGGAATAAATGTTAAATATTTAACTGCAAAGTAGTAATGCGTTTTTTTATACCTTTTTTGCATTGAATCATACTAGGATGTTTGCTGAAATTGATTGGCTGGCCCCGCCCAAAAAAAAAATCCACCAGCCGCCACTGTTTGAACCATTATTTTATTTCGTTATCACAAACAAGACGGTTGTCCTTTCCTCTCGTAAACAAGTATCCACTTGACAGCGAGGTGCCTTGCCCCTTGGGGTTAAGGAACTCTTTGACTTTGCCCAAGGGTGACAGAAACGGTGCACAATTCGCCCCTTGCTGGGCCATCAGATCTCTGTGACTCGCACCGCAAATGGGACACACACATTTTGCCGTGGAGGAAACAACTTCCTCGCAATCGTGGTGGCGATAATAAGGCTTCTTTCACTTTCCCGCTATGTTTTATTTGTAGACCTCGGGGGGAACTGGAGTCTGACACCGGACACCAGGCCTCAGAGGAACAGGATTCTGGGCCGGTTCGTGGGTGCCTAGCATGCGCTGGATATTAACGTGACTTTCCCACTGGCGTCTCTGCGCAACACCCTAAGCATGTCTCCCCAATTGTAGTAGAACGTGGGCTTGTAGCTACCCGCACAGCCTTGGAAGTTGACAAGGTGGCCTTGATCCTCCATGCACACCTCCGAAACCCCAACGTCAGGGGAAAGTTTCACATTGAAGTAATACACGGGCTCACTCGGATGAGGCTCCAGGTATAGACTATCGGGACTGAGCATCTGTACAACGGCGGCAGACTGGTTGAACAGGAGACAGAGGATACAACAACAAGGCTCGATCTGCTGAACCTCTCCGGTTTTGGCTCTGCTCGAGACAAAGCCGTTGTAGGACTCTGGTGAGATTAGCGAAGTCAGCGGCTTGGAATCAGACTGAGCGTCCATCAACATACCCTTACACGAGTGTCTGTTGGCACACGAGGGTAGGTCCCGATCGTTGAGCATGGTAATAAGCAGGGCTCTGTCGTACACGTTGCGAACCAGAGCTCTGCCTGGTATAGCACGCTCGGCTAGGGAGGCTACCAGAGGACCTGGGTTTTTGGCCAGCAGCTGCATCAAGGTCAGCACAGGAGTGCAGCTGGCGCACATGGGGTTTCGTTCGATGTCGGACATACACGTGCACACTTGAGGCGCGAAGCATTCGTGGAACAGTGTTCTCATGTCTGAAGCGGACAGGTGTCTACTCTGCGAAACCTTGTCAAAGACCCGCGATCTGATCAGATCCCTGTAACCTGCAATATTTTCCTCGTCATACACAACGCCGATCCCGTCCTGGGATTTTCCGAACAAACCGTTTGACTCGCACCACAAGACACGGGTCTTGCATCGTGTGCCTGGATCCGTGACCCGGGCGCACTGTGAACAGGAGAGGTTCTGGTTTTGCCGTTCAGAGGAGCACCGAGAGCACATCCAAACGCAGCACAGCTTCTCCTTGACACCTTCGAAGCAGGCACACACTGTGCAGATGAACCCCTGTAGGGTTGGACAGGTAGCGAAGTGGGGCATAGTCAGGTGCCATTCTGGGTTGTTCCTAAAGCAGGTTGTACACACCCTAACGTTACACTGACAGCGTAGTTTAACACCCGACCTTTGCCGGTCTTTGCTGCTTTTAACCAATGTGACAAGGCACACAAGACACTTTGCACTGGATGGTTTGTGGTGCAGATCGTTGACCTTTCCCACAGTTCTATACTTGACTGAGGACACCCTCCTGTACAGGTTGGTTGCTTTTCGCACTGCGCTCACCAGGATATCTTTACGCTTCTTGCCGCAATCTCTCAGCAGGCCCTCCGGAACCAACCCGGTGAAGAAGGGGTTGTCTTCGATGGAGCCGTTGTGCTGCCCGCTGCACAAAGCGCTGAATCTGGACCCTGTTCCCGTGATAGGAGAAGCGATATATGTACCTGGAGCCGAGGGTTTCATTTTGAGCGATCTAGTCGAGGGCATCGTGGCACCTTGCCCTTCGCACAGATACACCTTGAAACACACCGTAGAGTTGTTGGTTCGCGACGCTTCGAATAATAAGCTGTGTTCGTGTGAGTCATCATATCCCGAGCTCTGGGCAAACGGAGAAAACTTGTCCCGCGAACCGGGCTCCTCTCATTGTGTACGTGGTCGAGCTGGGAAAGCCTCTATAAGGGGAGGAGAGCGAGGTGGGAATAACGGCGCTGGTTCCGGTTCAAACAGGAGAACCTTGTGGGCATACGAGATGGAAAACGTGGTGACCGCGTACAGATGGCTGAGGCAAAACCGAACTCGCAAGTACCCCAAGTGTTGTGATGCGGTAATAGTGTATCAGTTGAAGAAGTCTCAAAGTCTACCGCCTGGTCTTTACGTCTACAGGACTCAGCCATCCCACTTTGGCTGCACAGCGGAGAGACCCTTGACGGTCGTGGATCAGTTCAACTTTGGCAGTACGGAACCCTTGGGAAGCTTGGAAGAGCTACCCATCTCTATTACAATTGACATGTTCCCGGGTCGGGAGAACTTCAGCGTCTTGTACGTGATCGAACGCAAACTCGCCATCCCCATACCAGAGTACGGAAACAGAATGTTTGGAGAGGCGATTGCTTTGGGGCTCATCGAGCCCTGCTCAATGATGAAGGCGATAGCATGCGAGCACCACGAAGTGGCCATGCGGACAGGGCAGACGTGTGTCATCGATCTAAGATGGAGGGGGTTTGACACTAGAACAGCATGCATCAAAGCCATCCCCAGAGTGCGAGGACTGCACGCTGTAGTGTGGTCCAACCACAGCGGAAACACCCAGGAGATCGAGTGTAAAGTCTTGACGTGGCTATTGGGGCTCTCGCAAGAACTACCAAAAGAGGTACAGATGGTAGACTACAAACACGAAGCACTCGGGGTCAGGTACATACTGATGGACATGGACACGTTCCCGGGGGTTCTACCCAAGCCTCCTAGCACAAACACTTGTTTCTTCATACACACACACTTTATTGGAGATGTGACATTGGCAACAAAGGCGATAGGCGAAGCTCCGGGAATTAGACGTAGAATGGGCTCACCTTGTCCAGACGGAGCGAGTTTTACTCTCTGGTACTCATTGCCAGTGATGGGATATTGTCAACCCACACCGTTTAGCTGCGGGGTCCGAGACGGGTGCGCCCCGACGATCACAGATGAATTTAAAGGGTTGCTGTTAAAGTGGGCTTCCGGGAGAGATGGTACTAGCTGCCTGGCCCTTGCCGTGCAGCATACCCTGTACTACCATCCGGGGGAGATGAAGTACAGGATGATGGTATCACACACTGTCATGGACAATGACACCTCACTGAACGTTTTCAAACTTTGAAAGCGCTCAAGTTTGCCTCGTTTCGTGTAGCATGTTCTCCTCCCTAGTTCCTGCATGTGTTTTCTTTTTGATATGTGATCAAACATACTTGTTCACACCACACCATGTTCATAACTGAGATATGATGGTTGACATGAAAAGTAAAGCTAGCCTAGAGGTCTTACACTTGTGTTTTTTTTTATTATTCCAGGAAAGGGAGCATGCGTTCGGGTACGAAACATATCGGCTTAGTTTGTGTGGTAAAGATAAGGGTACAGCCTGGGCTTATAATTTACTGTGTATTGTACAAGGGTAAATTGTAGACGTGCCATTCGCTTGGACATAAAAGGTCCAGATTCGGTCTTACTAACAGTCCCAGGGAAACCCCAGACCACCGCTAGTCTTGATATGTAATGTTTCAACTTTGAAATTATCCCTGATAGAATAAACCCTGGTTGGAGACATTTCAAGTGAGTAAAAGTGACAGTGGGGAGTGTCCAGGACATGTGATGTTCCTTTGCAGCAACCAACCGTGACCAGATAAGGGTATATACAGCAAAAGCCTCTCTCTGTGTCTCCAGTCACAGCTCAAGCAGTCCACAGTCCCGTGAGGAATAGGTCTGCGTGATGGCGTATGTGAACGGGGGACATTTCGACACACTCCGTTTTTGCACCACAGAGGGTAAGAGGATACGAGCCAGGAAAGGCAACTGGCCTCTACTGAACAGAACATGGTCACTGTTTTTGACATGGCTGGATGACAAATGGTGGGGCTCGGTCACTGAAGCTCAGATCGAATCTTTCCTGAATAGGCCTGAGGTTAATGCTGGAGCTATTGTCATCGCGGACTACTTCGGTTCCATGGTCGGAGGAGTATGTTCCGGGATGGTGAAGACTGAGCTTGGTAACATCAGATTTGCTGTGGTCCTGCAGCGAGGCCGGTACCAATGCACCAACTTTGTACAATGGGAATTTTCGGATCCTACTGCGCTGATACGAGAGCTGATTGAAGAAGTCGAAGACCAATGCAGCGAGGCGCGCATGGTGTCTAAACCACAAGAGGTACCCGAGGACCCTAGCCGGTTTTCTACCACACGTCTGGTGCAAGACATGCGTGGTATGATCACTTCCCTTGGTGGAGGGTGGTGGGGGGTTTCGAATTCTGGATACTCTGAACACCTGGAGATTGTAGATGATCTGAAAAAGATGGCAGTCTCGCACAGGAACCCAGCAGCAGTGGTGTGTTTTATGGACGAATGCGAGCCGGGATACCTTTTTGACATTTTAACCACTGACACAACACACACGATAACCATCGAGGCCTCCGGATATAACCTGACGCACGTTCCGTACGTACGCTTCGCCACCCTCACAGAGTTGCTAAACTACATGAGCACAAAGGTGACGTTTGTGACTAGACCAATTCCTACTATGCAAGAACTGTGCAGGAGGCCAGTACAGGAGCTCAAGAAGCAGGACCCGAGGATGTACATCCCCTGGCTTCTCCGTGACTTTATCCAGCAGAGCCCATAGGCATGACCGGATTTCGATTCAGATAATCTCAAGGTGTCCTTGAGCCAGTGTTTATATATTCCTGTATGTATATGACATCAATAAATACAGTAACTGAACATTCGTTTTGTATAGCTTTATTTGTTTTTCACATACATTACACCAATTGCCAACTCGGCCATTCACCCGTAGTAGAACGTACACCAGTCTCTTAAGGTCATGGGATTACTCCACATAAATGTCAAGGGCGTCCTTCTGATCAGCACGTCCTTGCCCAACTGTGTCACGTTGACAAGCCCTTCAATTTGCAGTTCATCACAGCCCTCTGCACGCAGCAGGCCATGGCTTTGTTTGTAAATGTCCAAGAGTGTCGATCCGTAAATCACGGTGAGGGACATACGCCCAGCGATCACACCGATCTCTGATGGACTCTCCATTAAAACTTTGACGTGTGGCGTCTTATTGTCCACGATGGCGATATTGTCGGCGTACTCGCTCATTGTTTGGTACAGTGAGGTGATGTATTTCATCAACGCGTACGGGACTACGACGCCCCCCTTGTACACGTCTCTAGGAGGGAAAGACGTACAATCGAGGTCGGGAAATGTTCGGTCGGTGGCCATGTCCTGAGTGACTCGGTTTAAAATGCCAAGGTTGTCAAGGGAAGCCGATCGCAAGAGTGCCATGAGATTTCTGAGAGCCTCGTAGTACTTGTCAGCGCCTGATTGATGGCACGGTATACACACGTAACTGTCAGCACACTGTGGGAACGAGAACAGGGGAAGCCCGCTGGGTCCTTTTGCAACACAGGCCAGGCCGATGTCCGAACACATGTCGCACGTGAATTCGTATTCCCCTCGGGTAGCATCGAGGAGGATGTTGAAAGCGCCGAGTGCTCGGTCTGAGGTCCAGACGCTGTTTGACATCATGAAACTCAAGACGTTGACCAGAGTCTGCCTGCTTTCCTCTTCGTACATGGACAAGGTACGATTGAAGGGTTCTGTGTCGGTGCCCGCTATCTTGACACAGGATCCGCGGTTGATCTCCTCAACCTGCCACTTGGAGGAAAGGGCGCAAGGATCGTTCGTGAGGACCCTTTTCTTGTTGTCGTTGAGCACGGTGAACTTGACTGGTATTTTTTCCGAAGTGCCTTGCCTGTAAGCGTTGAGGCTCATGTTGTCAACGGTGAACAGAGTGCTGCAGTCTCCAACGGGTATGAGACCACTCAGGTCCAGTTTGACAATCGTAGGCTGACCTGCTTGACTGGCCGTGGCCATGGTGTGGGAGATGGTGTACTCCTTACGACTAAAAGACATATTTTCCTTAATTGGGTGTAAGAGGATTTACGGGAGAAATGAGCCAGGCTGTGCTTGATTGGGGAGGGTGGGGTCTGCGGAATCGTGTATACACCGATTCCCGTACCGCTCAACTGGAGGCGGAGGACAACGAACCCAGGCGAAGATCACGAGAGCCAACGTCTTTCGTTGACACACTGTCCTATCCTTCTCATCTTGTCTTTGTCGTAGACACGCTGGATAAGCCTGTCGGCGGGGACGTTGTTGACAAACAGGTCCCTGTAGAAGTTTCTACAGCCCGCGCAATGATACGTAACCTGACTACAGTCAGCGAGAGCACGTGTCCTCTTGCCGAGTGTGGCTCGCACGGGGGTTAGCCACTTCTGAGCCCTGAAGGTTTCGATCCACGTTCGCATCAGGTTCGTATCGGCGCAAGAATAGGGCATGATGCAAAGTACGGACTCTGGGTACAGGGGGGGAGCTGATCCGAATGCGTCGGGTGTGTGTATGTGCAACATGAGTACGGTCTGGTACAGGAGACCAGCGAGGTCGACCAGAGTCCTCTCACACAGCTCGCTTCTCACTATTGAAAGTGTACCGGTTGAAGAGGCAATCCGCGCGTCTGTCAGCAGGACACTAGGCACCGAAAGCGAGATGTTAGCGTCCAAGCGGGGGACACCCAAAGTGTCCTCGTCTCCCAGGGACACTGTGCCCTCAGACATGGCTTCGGTGAGACGTTTCCCGAGCGAAGCGCTGAGGTTCTTGTAGACATCACGGGGCTGCAGGGACAGGTCCTCTGCGATCACCCTGAGACAAGCCTTGAGTTTCTCACCTGGGAGACGATTCACAGTCTCCCTGCTTATCCTGAGCTGTTCCAACTCCCGCTTTCCGCAGGCCGGTATCATGTGTCCGGGACAGTTGTTCATCACGGAGCTGAAAGCCGCGTTTGCTCTCTTCAGCCTCTCCCTGACAGAGGCGACGGAAGCGAGCAGGTGCTCTTTGCAATCGTCCAGGCTGTGGGTGCCCAGAGCAGAGCTGTACATGTAGCGGGACAAGCAGTAGTCCACGATGCAGTGAGCCACGAGCTTCCCGGATCGGTTGATCAAGGTGCGGTCCGCGTAGTGAGCTATCAACACCCTGCAGTTGGCAAAACATTTGTTGAAAGGCTGGTAGGGGTGAGAGATGAGCTCCTGGTGAGACGAGGGTGTGTGGGCGTTCAGCTGTCGGTGACACTCGTCCGAGTTGTCATCGCATTGGTGATCGGTGCCGCGGTCAGAATCCCCCTCATCGCAGTGGAAAACCTTGTTGGATTCCGAGCAATTGGCCTCGCACATGAGCGAGCCCCCGAACATGGCCGTGATGCACCCCGCGTTGGCCCGTAGGTCCAACGGGTATCTGTAGAAAGCCGCTTCGCAGGGGTTACACTTGTGATACTCGTTGCACTCGACGGGCCTCACGGCGAGTCCTGTGATCTGCTGTAGCCAAGTCTTTACGATTTCTACGTAGCTGGTTCTGATGCTGGAGTTGCTAACTTTCAAACGCTCCAGCGTTTGTTGACTAAAGTGCTTGTTCTTTGAAGATTTGATGAGACTGCTCCAAGGGAAGAACCCCGCTCCCATTTTGGACGCGATGAGTTCAGACGCTTTGCACACCAGCAGGTCTCGGAGGATGGCTTGCTTGCGCGAGAACATGTGGTTCATGCAGTATTTCCCGTGCTTGTACAACGTTCTCACCGTGACGGTGTCGACCGAGCCCGAGTCGGAGCCCGGCACGGGAACGAGTTTTGTCGACACCGCAGAGAATCCAGAGTCGAGTTGCAACGTTGTAACATCATGCACTGTGTATGAGGCGAGAAACGAGCTAGCTCGATTCAGGTCTAACCACCGACCGTGATTGTCCACGAGGGGTTCGCGTTCCAGGTACAAGATTACATCTCCGAACTTTAGCTGGTGCCAGGGAGACGTGGAAAAACACGAGATCTGGTCCGTCTCCAGTTTGATGCAGTCTCCCCTCATTACACACGCTATGAAGGTCTCCGTCACGGCGGAATCGCAAGGGGAACGAATGCTTTTGAAGGCCGAGAGTCCCCTGACTTTGACGGACACCGAAGAGAGATCTCCCTGATCGTTCAGGGTGTGCGTGAGAGCCACGTAGGTCTTCTTGGCTACGTGGCAGTACACGGAGCAACTGTTTTCGTATTCCAGCTTGACTCTTCTGTCTTTGACGAAAGGCCCGGTGACGTCGCTCGACTCTTTAGCCCCCGGGACTCTGGCCAAGTACACAGGATATCCTTCCTTGGTCACGGTTCCTTTGGGGTCTCTGACTACCTTTTGGGGTATGTTGCCACGGCCTATAGCGTACATCCTCTCGAGAGTGTCCTGGACCAAGGCTGTGTGCACGTAGTCCAGAAAGGCAGGCACCCGCTTGCCGGCTCGCTTGAACTTGTCACCCATAGCTGTCCGGGCCTCACGGGCGAAGCTCTCGAGCAGTTGTTTTTCAGCCTCCCGAGCGGGCGCCTCTTTTCTGGTGTCTATGCCGGGTACGTCGGGTTCAGCAAGGTCCCCGGGTCCGTAGCCAACTGAGACCATAACGCTGTCTGTGTCACCGTAGACCACGGGGCATCGGTGCTGGTAAAAAGTAGACACACAGCCGTTTACCACGGAAATCTGGCGCCTGCCGTGGCCAGCTATGAGAGGTCCGCAGGGATGGGGAGCCGTTCCGTAGAAGGAGTTGGCCAGCACTTTACACTCGCCCTCCCGCATCTTATAATAAACTCGGTCGGCCTCGCTGATCGCAGGGTTCTTGAGTTTCCTCTTGATCTCAGCTCGCTGGTCGAGAAAGTTCTCGACTGAGCAGGATAACACGGCAGGCTCACGAACAAAGCTGCCTTGAGCCTGGTCGTACTTGAGAATGAGCGAGGCGTACTCAAACCCCTCGGCCTCCCAGTTGTAACACACCCAACCCGAGAGATCGTGGGGGAACTTCTCGGGAGGCCAGGGGATTGTGGTCTCAGGGGAGATGTTGAGAGCACACATTAGGAAAGGGTACATGCTCGAAAAGTCAAACGAAAGCTCCAGGCCCATGCCTGGCCCTGAGTAGTGTAGACCCGTGAGAGGATCGCATACCGCACCCCCCTTCCACTTGTCACTGTCCCCGTTGTCAGACTGGAGCTTCGGGTCCCATCGCAGGCGGCTCTTTAGATTCATACCAAGGGGCCCCGCTTTGACTCTGAGAGTGTCGAGGGCAAACTTGAGCTGAGGGATTTGAACTGAGTGAATGCTCTGCACGAAGCCGCCAAAGTTATCACCTCTCCCGTGTACAACGACGTCTATATTGAGAGTGGTCCGACATCGATGGAACAGAGCTGACACGGGGCAGAGGACTTTAGCCAGCCTCGCACACAGCTGCGAGTCAACCAGGTTGTAGAGGAGCACGGCGAAAAGACGCTTCCCCCCCATTTCGATCATCTCGTCCATTTTAGAGTAGCCGACGTCTGCCAGCTTGTAAAGCTTTCTGGTGTCCTTGGGGGGCTTCTTGTGCAGCTCCCTGGTCTTGACAATGACAAAGGGTGCAACATCGTTCAACTTCATACTGGTGCACGCAAACTTGATCTCTCTGGTCCCAGCAACCCTGTACAGATCTATCATGTTCATACCACAGCTGTTCATCTTGAAGTGTCCCACCTTGGCCTTGTCTTTGTTGAATTTTTCAATGATCGCAGATGTCACTTGGAGCTTGTCTTCTGTCAAGGGTCCGTTCAGCAACACAGAGCCTAGGCTCTTTAGCATCTCCTTGTACATATCCAGGTAACGCACGTTTTCAAACTGGAAGAACGGAGCCACGTCCTCTGCCAGGGCCCTGGTCACAAAGAGCCCGTGCCAGGCTCTCAAAAGCGAGTGGCCTCGTTTCTGGTGAGCCTCGTCGAGACTCTTAGCGTGGTTCCGATCCGCGTAGAAATGCACACGCTGCTCGATCACCCTAATGTCAAACTCGGCGTTGAACACGTACAGGAGTTCTATCCCGTAGTGGTACAACAGTTGGATCATTTTCTGCAGGAGTGCGAGTTCCCCGGAGCACGGGTAAACCAACATCCTTGTTACGTCTACACCTGAGCCCCGGGCCAGTTCGCAGTCCGCCTCCGGTTCACCATTGTGTGTTACTTTACATTTGTTGTAGAGAACCATCAGTTTCTTCCTGTGGTGAGCGGGTGAGGGCTTTGGTATGTGAGAGTTTAGGATCACGAGAGAGACGCAAGTAATCTCGTGCTGCTGACCTGGCATGTCGGGCGCAAGAGCAGGAAGGGAGACTCGCTTACTCTGTTTGGGCAAACGTTCCCTGCCCACGTTTAGTGTGTGGACCAACTTATTCCTGTACTCTGTCAACCCATCGATCGTGCGCTCGGTACAGTAGGGGAACTTGTAGGAAAAAGACTCGCATCGTAGGCCCGGATCCTGGTACGATTTGTCAAACACGGTCTCGATATCCAGACAAGCTGCCTTGTAGAAATAGGGCACGTGTTTACAGTCAAAGAGCTTCGCCTCAGCCTCGGACCTCTCGTGATCGTAGATGAGCTCGGAGGCCGAAAGGTCCCGGTTCAGCTTGTTTGCAGGTATGAAATACACCCTGCCAAACATGACATCGGAGCACAGGGCAGGCGTGTTACCGTCTCGAACAATGTAGTAGCCCCTGTCCGGGCAGAAGTCTCCGAACGTCAGAGCGCCCCTTACGGTCCCGATGTACTTTTTGGCCAGGTTTATGCATTTGAGAGGGAATACCTGCGCATGTACTTTTCGCTTAATGTCGTCATGGAGAACGTGGACGCTCACTGGCTCGGCAACAAAGTGCTTAGACCAGGTTTCCCGTACCAGCTCCCATGTCTCTTTCTCACCATCCTGATCGTGAATCAGATTTAGGTCATAACCCACAACAGGCGTTATACCGGTAACTTTGAAGTGAACCGTAGTGTAGATATTGTCACGGGCCTGCACCACTAAGCCTCTGCACAGGAGAGCCTCTTCTTGCCTGTGAAATATCACGGATTTGATCATCACCCCGATCAGGTTAGGTTCGAACTCGGGTTTAACCGCCCTGCGCTCAGGGTAGATGTTCGGGAAAAGGGCCACGAAAGGCACTGCTTGGTCCATGACTCGGGAGCACTAGGGCCTACTGGAGCGTTCACACGACTGTTGTTTCCGTGTGGATATCCCATTTGCGTAGCATGTATTCAACCGGAGGTGGGGCCTAACCAAACCTGTTCTGCCCAGCCATTGATAAAGCATCCGTGTAGCTGGCCGATGCCGTGTGACTGCTGTGCACGTGAGGCCATTCGTTGAGAGCACAGACGAACCATCACATCTATCCCAACAAGGGATCACTGTTAGTTTTAGCATCCAGGGTTAGGACCAAACTGAATCGCACTGAAGCGCTCAACGTTTCCTTGCGAACAGATAAGACCACACTAGCTGGCCATGGCAGCTCGCAAGGGTTTCATGTCCACCGAGTGCAATGTCTTGCCGCGCAGAGAGACAAACACAGCCGTGGTGGAAAGGGTAACGATGCCTCGCAATAGGAGTGCGTTGTTCATTGCGGTTGGAAACGATATACTACACGACGAGCTATCGGACGAGTTGTCGTTTCGAGCTTTGTCACCAAATGACAGGGCAACCTTTCAGCTTCTCCTGTACCTAACATATTGCTGCAAGGGCGAGGTCATCCAGGTAACACTGGAGAACCCAGATTTCTGCAGCATGTCCCCGCCCATCAGAGAGGATTTTGCTCACGGGCGGCTATTCTGTTTCATCTTGGACATGAGCAAAGAGGACGCTCAATCCTCAAACCTCGGTGTGTCATCCGGACTGAACGCCTCAGCCACGGACGAATACGTGACCGATACCCAGCTTCTCGGTCTCCTGAACATGAATGTCGACATGGACGTATTCAGACACGAGGACTGCGACGATGACCTCGCATCAACCATGGGAGCATCATTGGACGTGAACGAGGCGCTGGAGGAGGCGTTCAACGCGTTCATGAGACTACAATTGGTGAGGAAAAGAGCGTCGTCCCTCAACAACGCTATGATAGCCATGAGAGACAACAAGGGAGAGCTGGGTTCCATGTTCGACTGGATAGATGTCGGCGGAGACTCATTGTATTCTAACAAGCTGGACAAGAAGAAAGTCAAGGCCCTACAGGGTTCAATGTACACGCCGGCCTGCCAGTCAGGGAGGCAGATGGTCGTCTTACCCGAGCCTATAACTGTCCTGAATCTCAAGGCTCTGGAGGACTCAATCGGTAGGATTACGGACAGCACGAGCAAAGGAGAAGGCGAGGCATTGCTCCGATCAATCCTCTCGAAACTCACGAGCACGGAATGGCCGAACCATAAAGTTGTGCAAACGGGGTATAACACGAGGATGTCAGATGACATGGATTTTGTGTCCAGGTTGAAAGAGTTCACGAGCGATATCGGTTGTTCCTCGCGATGCAGAGAGGTTAACAACAGAGGACTGTTGGTATTTCGGTATTCGCTTGATAAACTCATTGACAGGGAGAACCCAGATATGTTTGTCAAATCGCTGATCCACAGGCACGTGCCCATACCAAAGACCCGCTTGGACAAGGTGTTGTGCGAGATAAAGAGCAAACGCAGGACGCGAACGCTCGCCTCGTTGCTGAACAGCGGACAGTGTTATTGCAAGCGAAGGAGCACCGAGGAACGCGTGATATCGTGTCACGGAGACTGTCAGACTGCGTACTCTTGTTTCTACAACTCGTCGGAGCGACACCCCTTCATCGTGAGCAAAGACGATCACAGCTACTACTTTGCGCTCCTGTACCCTCAACTGGGTAAACTGGAGCGTCTGAGCAAAGAAATGAAAGTCAAGTACAAAAGACGCATGCAATTCGAGAGCATAGCGGACATGGTCTTCAGTATTCTGGTCAGGAGCAGATTCGGCACAAACGAGTCGCTGTACGAAGGTTTGAGCGACGTCATAGAAGGTCCGATGTGCAACTCAAGCCTTTCTATCGGTCGCGGATTCGCCGTGATCTACGAGTCGTTGTACCTAGCGCCGGTAGACCTCGATGACCACGCGGACGGACCCGGCGCTCTCGATCCTGTGAAAGTGTACGACCACGCATTGGTGCGATACTTGTTCTGCGAGAGCCTGCAAGTGGGCAGGTTGTTTCAGGCATCTACCACGTTCAATTACATTATCACCAACACCGCTCCCAGGTACACCATCGAACGGATCATGCTGTTTAACGTGACGGGGCCCGGAGAAGGCAAGAGCTACGCAAACACTGTGCTGAACTACATGTTCAGGAGGATAAAGGGTTGCATAGAGACGCTCACATCTTTCACCCCGCAAGCCTTCAAGTACAAGCAGAAGAGGACAGCGTGCGTAGTCATGATAGACGACGCGCACATAACTCACGAGAAGAACACAAAGTCTGTAGACAAGGAGTCCAACGTGATCCCTAACACGTTCAAGAACCTCCTGGACACCAGCGTGCTGGAGAGCGACGTTGTGACGAGAGACGTGAGCACCGGTAAGGTAGACACGGTCAAATTCCAGGCTGTGCACAACTGCGGCTTCGTGTGGAATACAAATACAATGGGCTTCGTGAGCACTGCTTGGGCCGATCGGTGTCTGATCATGGAATCCGAGTTCCCCGAGAGCGTGTGCCGCACTCGTAGCACCAAGCAGATACAGGACACGGTGGAGACGTGCAAGATGGAGCGCATAGCTGCAGTGTGCCTATACAGGCAGAACCTGATCCAGTCCGTGACAATGATCGCAGAGTCTGAGATTATGCAGTTTACGATGGGGTTCGACAAAGCCAGAGACGCATGCGTGACCGCTCTGTACGCCAGTCACATTGTGTGCACGGGAGTCGGTAGTCGTAGGGTCTCGTTCCGCATCAACCAGCTGGTATTTGGCGAGGCCATGAAGTTGGCTTGTCACTTTGTGTTCGACACATGGATCCCTCCGTGGACCGAGATCCCGGATGAGGGAGCTTACCCCACAGTGAGGGGTTACTTCAAGCAGATGAACGAGAACAGACTGAAAGCTCTAGACAAGCTTTCATTCGGACAGATCTGCCTGGAGACCAACGCCGTCTACAAGCTGTGCACCGCGGCCTGTCTTCCGGACATATGTCCCAGAGCGATCGACGCGCAGGGTCGCTTCGCGTGCAAGGTGCTGGGGTACATCTTAACCCAGATTCAGGAGCAGCACCTGAAGACCAGTTTGAAGGATGGGCACTTGTGCATTTCGGGTATAGAGTCCATGTTCTTCCCCGAGAAAGAGATCAAGGGTGGGAACGACGTAGCACACGAGATGCTCCTGCTGTGTTCTACGTGCAAGGTCCCGGCTCGGAAGAACCTCACTATCAAGGACTACAAGCTGTGCACGTACAGATACGCAACCAACCAGAACGCGCCGCACATCAGGAGAGGACACGTGAATCCATTTAAGAAAGTAGGTTCTGTCACAGTCCCACTTGAAGCGGTCTACGATGTGTTGGCCATATACGCTCCGAGGTCCCACACGGGCTTCTGGGACCAGTTGGGTGCGGCGATGCTCGAGGCTTACGAGAAAGGAGATGTTGAACCCAGAAATGCATTCGGACACTGTTTGAATGGCAGCAGCGAGGAGCAGCCGCCTGTGCACAGGCTGATATTCACCTTGGACTTTAACCAGGACCCGGTGCGCTCTGTGATACTGGAAGCGACTGTGGCCATCGAACCCTTGAACGAACTCACGTTCAACAAGTGCGTGCTGGAAGGGGAGGTTTTCCAGTGCTCAGCTCCCTTGTATTACGGCAGGGTTATCAGAAGGGCGATGTCTCAGAATGCACCCAAGGAAGCTTACGAGAAAGGGCACCTAAGAGAATCGAGAATAGGCCCGAGAGGCACCTTCCACGGGCCCAGGCTGAGCGTTTACTCGAGCGAATACTCGGGTTTACCCGTAAAAAATGTAAGCTCATTTTGCACCACGCGGACCGTGTATCACCAAGACAAGATATTTTTGAGAGTCGACGGAAACCATCGCAGTCACGTAGAGTTAGAGGAGGATTGGGAGTGGAAGGATGCCGTGCGGGTGTTTAACAACGTACACGGAAATGACTTGTTCTCTGTGGAGATGTTGAAACGGGACTACGCTGCGAACATGATGGTCGCGAAGGGTGAGCCGATAGGCGCGAGGCCTCAACTGTTGCTTAAACTCGGAGCCATGATAAGGGCTCTGCAAGAGTCAGATGGCCATGGAGCACTCGCATTGAGAAAGGGCATCACACCTGCTGCTAGTGACACGCAAGAGCCTAGGACCCAAAGGCAACATCTGACAGGGTCACCCGTGACAAAGGGCCCGGAACATAGGAACGTTCGGCCGTCGAGAGACTCGAAGGACGAGCCGAAGGTGAAAAGGAAAAAACGCACAGGGTTGGAGGATGGACATTGACGCGAGGGTTGGAGTCTGATAATGTACATGTGTGTCTATGTAACAAATGGAAACCAGTAAAGTGTACTTTCAAAGCTTTATTATGTGTTACTCTCGTGCACCTGTTATGAGAGATCCGTTTGGTGTATGGTCGGTTAGAAATGAGGGAAAGGGGGTTTGTTTCAGTGACTGTACCTAGCATCGCTATGACATCTTGCAACATTTGTACAATAAATTACGTTGACTCTATGCCCTGAGACTCTGGTTTTTATTTTCACCCAACGAGGCATATTACTTCACATTCTACAAAGCTCCCTAGAAAACATTCTTCTCTGTCTCAATTGTGCCAATTGTGCCAATTGTTGAGCAGCCAATCACGCGAGGCACGCTCTGTTTGTCTCCAGGTTCTCTCCCTGCAGCAGCTGTTGCCGTCCAGCCTCTCCCTCCAGCCAAAGGGCTGTCCTCTGTTCAGGTGGGACAAGGACAGCCTTCCACTTTGAGGCCCCCCTATATCAGGGTTGGGCAAACTTTTTGGCTCAGGGGCCACATTGAATTAAAAAATGTGACAGACGGGCCGGGCCAGTATCAGATGGATGGAGAGTGTTTGACAAAGGGGGCGTGGCTTATCGCCGTCGGGTCTCTCCGTGAAAAAGAGCTGTCTTTTCCGGTATCGATTATGGAATAAATAACCACTAGTTTTGCTTTATACTTGTTGTGGAAGTCCCAAACATGTCGGAACATGAAACGCCCTTGTGTTTGGGTTCATAATATTATCCGTAGCCGCACACAGCTCGGTGAATTTCACCGACTCCTCCAGGAACTGTGCCGGTCTTATCTCCGTAAAACGGATACCGATTCTGCCACCCACCTTGGAAATAACCACCAGTTCTGCTTTATACTTGTTGTGTAAACTCCACATACGTCGGAACATCAAACTCCGTGGAGTCTGGGTTCATAATATTATCCGTAGTCCCACAACAGCGTCTGAATGACAGCCGCTGCACACACGAAAAGCCTAAAAGAGCGCTGTGCAATAAATAAGCATGACGAAACATCAACGCTGGTCTGTTGTGGTCATCGTGCTTCGGGAAACTGAACTTGGGAACGGAGAAGCGCTACAGTGGTCTTTACTATAACTTATAATTATTTAAAATAAAAAACTTTTTTTTAATATATTTTTTTTAATGTTATGATAATTATAATACTCGGCGGGCCGTATATTAATACTCGGCGGGCCGTATCCGTTGACAGCGGCATGGTTAGTGCCACTTTGCATACCATGTCCAATGTGCTACTTTACGAACATTGATCTCTAACACAAACGTTGTGATGCTCAATCATTTACGGAAACAAAAGACACAGATGTAATATAACACTTTATTAAGATTTATTTCCATCGTATGTCAAATACCAATGCTGAAGCAAGGTTACAGGAGGAAATGTCCATTCGTACATGGCTCATCAAAAAAAAAACATTATACGATTCAGAAAGGTCAATCTTATGCGTCCTACTCCGAGATAAATCATTTAGGACACAGAACAAATGTAATTTAATCATTTATTAAGATTTGTTTTCATCTCACAGAGAAAAACCAATGCTGAGGGAAGGTTACAAGAGGAAATGACCACAGCGTACATGGCTCATCAAAACATTACATGCTTCCGAAAGGAGAATTTGTGTTCTGTGTCACAAGAGCTCGGTCATAGGATAAATCTCGTGGGCTCGTCTTCACCCTAGTTTTAGGTCAAGTGTGGTCCCGTTGGTTCAGGCGCTGCATAACACCACAGAGGTCACGGTACCCTTGAAGTTGGTCTTCACATCGCTTTAAGCACGCGAGTTCGCTTAGCCTGCAAGAGGAGTAGCTGCGTTCCAGCAGCTGACACCTGTACCTTGCCATGTGTTGCAGCTCCCGAAGAACTAACAGATCACTCTGTGATCTTGGGAACGCTAGGACAGTCGGGTCTTTGCGAGTGGCTGGCACCCGCCTTCGCCCTGTAGAAGCCGCAGGTAACTCTAGACATCGATGTCTTTCAGCATGGGGTCCTGCGCTATCTCGACCTCCATAACCTTTAACAGGGAGCCTTGAGCCACCTTGACTCCGATAATGTACAGCCGGGAGCCCTGGTCCACCTCCAACACGTTCAGCACGGTGCCCAGACCCACTTAGATACCCTCGAGAGTGGTGTCCTGAGCCACTTTGACCTTGAGAGCGGTGTCCTGAGCCACTTTGACCTTGAGAGCGGTGTCCTGAGCCACTTTGACCTTGTGAGCGGTGTCCTGAGCCACTTTGATAACCTTGAGAGCGGTGTTCCGATCCACGGCGATAACCTTCAGCATCGTGCCCTGATCCATCTCGATGACCCACAGCCCGGTGGCCTGAGCCACCTTGACCCCGATAACTTGCAACAGGGATTCTCGAGCCACCTCGACCTTGGTGACTTTTAGAAGATGGACCTGAGCCGGTCCCCTCGGCTACGGAGTCCAGAACGTTTGGTTTAAGCTGAGTTCCGACGTCTACGTCTCCGAGATACCTGACAAAGACGTTATCGCCACACTGTACTGTGGCATTGATAAGATCAACACACTTCAAAGCCTCTTTGTCAGAAGACATGGTTATGAGCCCATAGTGACCTTGGTTTTTGTTGGATTTTACAATTCTAGCACGTGAGACATGCCCGTGCTTCGCGAAGATACATCTTAGGGCCTCGGCCTTGACTTGAACGGAGATCCCCGTGACCAACACATTACCGCCGAGCACGGTGGGCTTAGGGACTCGCAGTACATTTGTCTCCGCCTCGCCCACGTTCTCCAGCTCGTCACTGAAGATACACTCTGTGACATTACTCGGGGCCTGTACACCGTCGACTTTGTTACTCTGGGATGTCTCGCTAAAGCCCTCGGGGGAAACGTGTGTGCTCTGTTGCGTGCGAGCATCCGTGTCCTGCCGAAAGCGCGTAAGAATCTTTTTTTTCAGGCATAGCATGGGTAAAACCTGAGTGCGCTCTCGTACACCCACATCAGGCTCCTCGTCAAGATCCACTGTCTTCAAGCATAGGACTGGGCTCTGACATGTGCTATGTTGTACACAGGCATGATTTCCGTTCTGAAAGTCGGTGAGATTCGCTTCCTTCAAGCCTATGACACTCGACCTGGTTTCGCTCACGTGCATTGTCTTCACTCCAGTGACCCAGCCTACATTATCTACGGTCACCTTCTCTGCGAGCCGCAGGCTTCGTCTAGGCAATACTCTGCGTGAGGGGGCTCCGATTCGCAGTAGATATCCTCCGCTGTTTACCATGGCTTGGTATTCCTTATCGATGGTAACTTCAGACACCGGTCTACACACAGCTCGGACCTTGCTACCTTCACCCATATATCTTTGAATCTTGGCTAAGGGTCTTGGTCTTCCATTGTTAACGTACCCCAGGAGTTCGGCTTTGGATCTAACAACTATCGCAAACTTACAAGGGTCCTCTGACAGCATGTCCTCGACACGCCTTTGATTTCGAATGGTCCCGTTCTTGAAGCTGAATGTGAAGCGGTTACATCTCCGAACACGACCCATAGTTGCAGCAGAAGCAGTTGGTTAGAGATTGAATGCACTGTGTTGGTCAAGGCTGTCTTAAATAGTGACTTTGGTTTGCTTCGGATGGCTGGAGGCATGCGTTGGTTTGGGCCACATGACACTGCATAAAGGCGCGTGTGTGTGTGTGTGTGTGTGTGTGTGTGTGTGTGTGTGTGTGTGTGTGTGTGTGTGTGTGTGTGTGTGTGTGTGTGTGTGTGTGTGTGTGCGAGAGGGGAGGGTGAGCCGAGCCCACCCATTGACTCGCATTAGCTCGAGAGAGAATGTGTAGATAGGAGGGAACATGCTGGACCAGCTGTCCAACGTGAGCGAGTAGAGATTGGCTCCTCACTCAAAGCCAGCTGTGTATAAGTTCTTCCACACACCACACTGAATACACAGCCTGCAGGACTCCGTGAGGTCCAGGACCCGTTCAGCGCCATAGACTAGAGTTCACAACAGATTGAATTCAAAGACACCACTTTGAATACCAGTGTGCGGAGTGAACCTGAACGATATACGCGATGGAGGATAAAACGCAGACATTTATTGTGACCAAACACCCTCCGTGGTATGGGAACTCTGACAACATAGATGGTTTCACCTGCGAGAGTACACGAGGACTGTTCGAGGCCGTGGCCAACTTGATGGTGCTCAAGCAAGAGGAACTGTCCGATCGAGAGAGAAGATACAAACCAAAGACAATCTACAAGACTATCAGGAACATGGTGATCCGTGACGTTGGCACTATACAGCAAAACCCTTCGCGTTCGCTGCTGCGTGCGCTCATGGACCTCGTGGACATTGAAACTGGGAACAACCTTGATTCGATTGAAGGTGCAGACAAGGCTGGTCTCAAACACTTTCTCGTGGCAAGCGGTAACTACACGAGCTTCTATATACCAAGTAAAGAGCTGACGATCAACGGCAAGAAGGTGATTCCCGTGGTCACACAATACACCGAAAAAACCAACCTTATATACTTCGACGGCGAGAGGTCCATGATCGGAACCTACATCGTGTTTATCCCGACGAACGGGAAAGGTGAGGCGAAGTCGTACTTTGTGCAAGAGGTACTGGTGGTCCCGGGACTCGAGAGCCTCACGTTGCTTAGATGGATCGCGGGGACCCGGTTTGACTTTTGGGACATGACCCTAGAGGTGCCCGTGTCGTTCGATGCTCTCACCCCTTCCTTTCAACACATCCGACCTTACCAGTTGCTGTGCAGCAATATCAAGAACCCGTCTACTCGGGACATCGACGAGCCACTGGACTCTGGCGTTGAAGATGTACAAGCGATGTGCTGCGTGATAGGCACGACTTCGGCTGACATTCTAAAGAGAAAGCGTGAGGCTAGCGTGGACTGTTTCAACGAACACCAAGTGAAGTGTGATCTGAAGCGCTTTCGCTACGAGAACGGAGGTCCTCGTACTGTCTACTTGAGAAGGACCAGCAAGCCCATGGATGGCAAGCGGATGAACCTGGTGCTGGTTGTCACCTTGAGAAGTGGTCAGGATCTGGCACCCCAGCTGTACGTGTCTACCACGGTGAGGTTTTGCAGGGCGGTGAAGCGCTGGTCCTTAAAGGGCAACGGGGAGCCCACGAGCTGTTGGACCGACACGATCAACGAATTTAATAGGGGGACCTTCATCACAGGAACGCGCATGTATCAGGAGATACACAATCCAGCTTTGACAGCGTTCAACAAGCGCGTTAATCCAAACCACTGGTGCAATCGTATACCTAAGAACGTTGAGAGCATGATTGCGGACCCTGTCATGGTGGAGGTGGTAGAACAGGCCATACAATTCATGGACAGCAGGATCCCCAATGCGTTTGCGGTGGCCGAGCTGCTATATTGCCCGCTTGAGAAAGTGCGAGAATACATCAAGGCGTGGAACGTGTACTCCACAGATGAGACTGTGCGCACGTCCGCGAGGATAAAACGTATCGGTATGGTGGAGGATCAGATGAGAATGGACTGGGCGAGGCTGGATCGAATTGCCTCAAGGTACGGACAAAGGAGATACGGTCAAGAGGGAAAGCCCGACATGGTCTCTGCGTGTGACGATTTGTTCAAACATCAGACCCTGGACAACGCAGCCAAAGCCCAGAAGATGTGGCACACCCTGATTACAAGCAAGTCCAAGGACAAGGAATTGGTACAGATGTACGCCACTGCTAAGGTGCTGTTTCTAAAACTCCGCACCTATCACAACCAATTGAAGAAAGGGTTGAAGGCAGGAGAAGGAGAGCGCTGCGATCAACAGAGCGCATCACCCCCCCAGCCCCCTAGCAAAGCCCTTGACGAGAAACACATCAAAGACTACGCTCTGTTCGGTGAGGGCTGTGAGAATGATGAAATGTGCAAGGGTGAGAGTCTGCATTCTATCGTGACACCGGAATCCATTCCGATTTTAACCTGGATCAAGAACATGTCGAGTCTGCTGCTGTGCGAACCCTGGTTGAATGACGCCAATATCAGGAGAGAAGCCGTTTGCACACTCTTGGCATTGGACGACACGCTGCTGGCCAGACGATACAACGGCATCCTTTGCGAGTGGGTCATTGACAACCGAAGCGTTGTAAACATCCTCCAGAGGTACGGCTTGCAGGATAGACTCAGCAAAGCTCTTGTGGATTGCTTAGGGTCTATGTCCACTGACAACTGGAGACGCAAGGCGTTGTCATCTTTCCAGGGTGTCGGGGATCAACCGAGAGGACACGCTGACCAGCTGGAGGCTACTCCGTGCAAAGGAGTGAAACCTAGTGCTAAAAAAAGCAGACCGCGTAGCCAGGGGATCCGTACAAACGCTGCCAAAGTGCCCTTTCGCCAGCCCAAGGCGGAGAAGGGAGAACGTTCTGTCGCTAGGCCACACAAGGCTTCAGTCTCTAGGTCATCCGGGTCACACGACGCGTGTATCAGATACATGCGCAATGAACTCTGTCTGAGTGAGGCCGAGGAAGGGAGCAACGAGGAGGAAGAGCTTGACGATGACGAACGCGAGAACGAAGACAGTCCTGACAATTACGATTACAGTGACGATGATTTCATAAACGACGAATCTACAGAGGACAAATGTAGCAGTCAAGAGGAGGAGGATGTGGACGAGGAGGATGTGGACGAGGCGGATGTGGAGGAATTGAAGCTCCGCCCGGTAAAGGTTAAAAGCGGGGTGCAAGAGTGTAACACAAAGAATGTCAATCTGGGACTGGAGCACAAGCACGTGTTGTATTCAGAGTCCGAAGAACACAAGCCTTCCCCCGAGCCTGGATGTAGCGCTCGTACAAAAGAGGATATTCTGGGTCATAAGCGCACTCTGCAATCCGATTCTGATGAGCGGTTGAGCACCTCCAATGTAAAGCGTGTGAAACGCACAAGGAGTAACTCTGCCGGCAGGGGTGTCAACACGGTTAGAAAGACCGCGTCCGGCCAGCGCGTTGACAAAGAAGATAGGAATCGTGGTACAAAGAAACGCAAGAGCAAGTCTGTCGAGAGCTGCCAAAGAGTAAAGCCGGTCAAGTGCAAATGGACCCCGATTTGGTACTCTCCTCCGCGCAAAGGCAAGCTGTCGGTCTCGGAACCCGATGACGAGGACAGCGAGACAGTCCCGGCAGGTGTAAAGGATACAAAACTTTCAAAGATCAAAGTCGCTCGGTCTCCAGTCATCGACAGTACCACTGATTCCGAGCAGGAGGAGAAACCGCGTAAGACCCAACAGGGTCTACTTGAAAATACGCACAAGAGTCTGAAACTCTCAAAGGCAAAGTCCTGGATGTGCACCGAGCAGCAAGGGGATATCGAAAAGCAAGAACCCGGCAACCACACTGGAGCTACATCATCACATCTGAGTCCTGGTGGTTCAAATTCCCAGCGGCTTACGTTAAGCGGAGAGACTGCAAAGGTTGACAGCTTGACAGATCGAGCTGCGCCCATTACAGAGGTCCTTAAACAACAAGATTCAGGACCAGACAGTCACCCGAACCGACCTGCAGAGGCTAGCTCTTCCGGGTCTAGCTCTGCCGAGTCTAGTTCTGCCGAGTCTAGTTCTGCCGAGTCTAGTTCTGCCGAGTCTAGTTCTGCCGAGTCTAGTTCCGTGACAGACTCGCGCGAGCAAGATCGCAAACCGAAATTGGACTTAACAGTCAATGGACCTGACATAACGGTGTGTGGAGACCCCAAAACGGAGTCTGGCGTGAACGAGTATCGTGTTTCTATGTGATGTCGTCCCGTGCGTTGACAAAGAAGACGCCTGGGCCCCAGAGCATATTTATGGTCCGATATTTAGAAAAGCTGGCTAACGGTCTGAATGTGTCTCAGTTAGAAGAACCTTGCTTGTCTCTCGAGCTGTCATCTACGTACTCTAATCCAAATAGAGCCGAGGAACCGAAGGCTGTCGTCAATACGCTGGATAGATATTTTGTCAAGAAGTGACACTGATTGCCTAGGTTGACTTGTAACAAAGTTGTGTATACCTATGTGAGTGCTTGCAACCCACGCTTGTACGATATAATAAAATATGTTATACCAGTATCAAGATACCGTGTCTCTCTCTCTCTCTCTCTCTCTCTCTCTCTCTCTCTCTCTCTCTCTCTCTCTCTCTCTCTCTCTCTCTCTCTCTCTCTCTCTCTCTCTCTTGCCTGGTTTGAATACGTTCCCCATATCCAATGAGACCAAACATTGGTACAGGTAGCGAGCCTTTATTACTTGAGACAGACACATATGACACACAAAACACAACAGCGTTCACCAACCGCTGTATCACATTTGTACAGGGATTTCTTGGCACAACTCGTTCAATGGGAGATGTTCTTACTGCGGTACATGAGCATGTAAGCAACCTCGTTGTGTAATAAGTTAGATCCCGCTTCGTAGGTTGCCTTCACGTCATCCCAGGAGCACAACCTGATGTGCGTGTCGTCCGCAAGATACCAACTCTCGGGCTCGCGCACATAAGCTGTATAACGTCCACAGTAGTGAGATCCCTGGTGGGCTACAACCGCGTACAGTTCGTATAGAGCATCAAGGTTTGCGTCGGCTTCTGTCGTGATGTATTTCAGATCCAGGGTCTCGGGGAAAGCGAAGCGCTTCCCCGTCCTGACTATATGAGCGGTCTCTCTGCCAATGTTCTTAACCCGTGCGAGCGCCATACACACAACCTGGGGTAAGGTCAAGACCTTGCTCGTTATCTCGAACTGGGTTCTCTTGTGACATATTGTACAGTGGTAGTCACACGTTGCCAGCGTGTCATCGGAGTACTTTTTGATGTAGTCCTGGAGCTCGTTAGGGAGATTGTCTTCAATAAACACGGGGATTGTGTTGGACCTTTCCAGCCTAGACTCGACCGAGTTGCAGCCGAGACAGCGTACACTTTTCTTCATCTCGATGTCCCACAATTGTCCGATATTTTTAGCGGGCCCGCTGTCATCTGTTAGAGCGTTGAGGATGCACCTAAAGACAAAGTCTGAGTCCTCCTGAATGTGAAAGGTCAGTCCGTGTGCGCTCAGCGAGTCTAGGAGACAGCTCGGGTCGCACGGACCCTGGTTGGGTTTGGTCATCTCGTAGACGAGTTGCTTGAGCCTCGCGGCAACCGTGTTCTTTCTAGGGAGCAGATGGTCTTGCTCGTCTATGCCCAGAATGAGATCCCGTAGCTCGCGTGTACTGCGCAGACACTGAACCACGCTGTTGATACTGCAGTAACTCCCGTAATTGATCAGGCCTCGCATGTTTTAAGGTTGCCAAGGTTCTCGAGCTCAACCGACGGTGGGTAGATCAACGCTAACAAGTGCGCAAGCTTGGTGCAGTGTAGGTGCTGATATAGCCAGGGAGCATATTTAGTAGTCCGTCACGCTGAGCGTTGTCACGGTCTGGAACAGATCTGAGAGAGATCTCACGCAGCCCCGTTTGTTCAGCAGAACTAGGAGGATCGTCATCCTGTAATATTCTAGACTGAACGCCTGCACAGGTCCCACTCTTTTACACTTTGTGAACAGTATGACAGGCGCCCACTTTGACTCGGTCTGCGAAACGGCGTCGTGTGTAAAACAGTCAGCTTCGGTCCGTGCCATTGACCGGTTCAGTTGATCTATGCTGCAGGTCCCCGAGAGCGCCGAGCCTCTGAGAGTCACCCTCATCAAACCCTGCGTGCAATCCAGTGTTGTGACCTCGACCCTGGAGGATCCAAACACCTTACCTCTCATCCTGAGCACAATGTTCCTTGTCAGCGTGTTCAACTCGGTTCGACTCACGCACTCTGCAGTCTGGTTGCATCTGAAAGGCTTGGGGTCTCCGTACACCAGCAGCTTGGCACTGCTTCTCGCGTGTGTTTCTTCCTCCTCACCCACGCTTGTCAGCCAGTTGGGTACCTCGGACAAATAATCCCTGAACGTGAAATGGTTACCCTCTAGGGTCAACAGGCGCGGGATCACCCGTTCGCTCTGATCAAAGTTTCGCAACCGTTGGATCGACCCGGCCAACACGTACGAAGCCGAGGTGTTGGCGCTCAGCTTCCGAAGCCACGTGCACAACTCGGAATTGGGTAAGTGTCTTCCCACCATGTTAGTACAGAGGCCGAGCATGTGATCGCATTGTTCACCAAACATCGAAGACTGGCACTTGTTGAAGTTCCGGCTGAGATACGCGACAACGTCAATCATCACGGCCCCATTGCCGATCAGGACATCCTTCCATTCGGACATGTACGTGGGTAACAGTTTCGCGTCTAGTGCGGCCTTGAGTGTGAGAAAGACTTGCAACAGAAAGACGTAGACCGAGTTAGGAGAGTCCGAAGAGTTCCAGCTCGAGACATGCTTGGACATTTGGAAGAACTGCGCGTATTGGAAGATGAACACACCAGTGCTCCGCAAACACTTACACAATCCGTTCCTTGCGCCGGAAAATAGAAGAGGGTGCATTCGGGTAACACTTTGGGACAGAACGATTACATTGTCTTTGAAACGTTCTATTTCCTTGTCATTGTGACTCTTGAGTATGACCAATACAGTGTCTAGCTCGCCCTCGATCTTCTTTCCGCGCAGTATCACCGTACCCCGGGGCTCGTCGAGGGTGGCTTCCAGGACTTGATCTTTGCAGCTCACCACGGTGTCGGAGCCCACCTGGGAGTTGGCGCTCACCACGGCCAGATTCGAGCCGAGTGTAGAATCGCACAATTCGCCACTGCTTAACAGCACGCTCAAGCTTTCACTGCATTCTAGGTTATTGGAATTCAGGGGAGAGACCTCCGTTGTCACGGAGCCCGCAGCGCCACAGATTGCGCTTTCCGCAGCCGTGCGACGATGAGCGTCGTCCTGGTCGTGTGTCTTTGTCACATTGGTGGGTTGAAGAGGAACCCGAACTTTGCGTTTCTTATACATGCCGTTGTACGCAATTTCGAGCGCTTTCACCTTGTTTGAGTACCAACCGTAAGGTTGTATACGATCGGGAGCCAACCTCAGCAAGTCTATGCCGTAGTACACTTTTACAGCGGACTCTGACCTGATCACCTCAACGGGGGATCCAGCCTCGGATGTTTCTTTCACCAGTGCGCAGAGTCCCTGTGGGACGCAGTCGTCGCAGACTATGACGTCGGTCGTCCTAGACTCCCCTACCCGTACAGACAGCGGCATGGATAAGTGTTCAGGAGGCAAGCTGGCCGCGTCAATGTCCCGCGTCAAACACTGGTAACGAGGCAGGTTCAGCAGTCGGGAGGGAGTCCACCTCTCTTGAGGGAACAGCGTAATGCAAAGCACTCCCATAGAGAGAAAGTTTCGGTCCGCCATGTTGCAACCCACGGATTCGAGGCTCTCTCCTATCACCTGCGCGCTAGGCCTTTTGCCTTTGTGTTTTTCGTGTACGACCCGAGCGTTCATCGCCTTCATGTAGCCGAGCTCGAACGTTTCATCCTTCTCCGGGTTGTATACCCCGACCAAGTTGGATAGATTCGCAGCGTACGTCTTTCTACAATAGCCCTTGGCGCGTCCCGCTTTGTATCGTATCAGAGGGTGGCCGTTGTGCAATTCCCACATCACGCAGTACCAACTGAATATATCGCTACCGGTGGCCGCGTTCATGCACCACAGCACTTCGGGAGCCATGTTGGTCTGATTACCCCGCGGTTGATCCGGGGTAGAAAAGTTACACGAGGTGCCAAAGTCGCTGATCTTGAAAGCAAAGGGCACGGGCTTTCTATCCGGCTGGTGACAGACCAAGACGTTCATGTACGTGAAGTCCCTGTGTTGGATGGTTCTCGATCTCAAGTAATCCAGCCCTCTCAGTGTGTCCAGTTCGACGAGGGGCACGAGTGAGGTGTCACGTACATGCCACATGAACTCTTGCAGCGAGAAGAGGGCCCGTTCCACGACGAGCACGGCTCTACCTCCCAACTGGTAGCCGGGTACGGCACACCAGAAGCATCCGAATGTGCGCAGGACGTTGGGGTTTTTCATCGAGACCCCGATCAGGGCCTCTTCCACCTGAGAGGCTATATGCGCGTAGCGATTAAATTCGTCTTCTATGAAAGGTATGCTCCAGTTCACCATTTCTGGGTACAGGTTGATCTTTGCGACCAGGCGGTCTGTTATCGGAACGGTCACGCCGAAGCCTCCTCGACCCAACACCTTGTTCGGGGTGGTTATCAGTTCCTCTATATCAAAGTCACATTTTGACACCCGGGGCACATCGACGTAGATGCTCCACGGATTAGCCTTTTCGGTACACGCCAGAGACTCGTACGTTCGCCCAAAGTCGTCTACGGTCGCGACGGGCCTCCTGGGCGTTGTCGTCTTGTAGCTCGAGGGTAAGAATCCGTCTATGACGGGATGGTCCTGCTGCAACGGGGACTCGAAGCGCTGAGGAGGACACCTCGCGAAAGTGGGAAACGGTGGAACCTGTGGATTCGCGAGCATTCCCTGTGTGTACCCGATCAACTCGATCGTTTCCTCGGAGTACGGGGCTCTTACATCGCATTGGATCACCAGGAACAGTACAACAGAGGCGAACTTGCGAAACTCTGGTTCTCGTTTTATGTAGACCACCAGACGATCTTTCCCCCGAACCTTTGGATCCTCGTCGATACCCATCAGTCCAACGTTTCTGAGTGAACGCTGTTCGAGAAACCTAGTGAGCACCGTTACGGTGTCCTCGCTGGGCGCGAAGGTGAACTCGCACAGGTTTACACCGAGCCAACGTAGCACGCCTAGCACGTCATTGTAACGCAACGTCTTAACGTGATACAGATTGTGACGGTGCACCATTTCCAGCAACCGTTTGACACTGCTCCGGTTTGGATTCTCCGCGTGCGACATTTTCATTCAGTGTTAGGTTCCGCTCTGTAACCCGTGTCCACTGTAGTAAATAGGAGATGAACGGTTCGTAGAGAGTTAGTGAATGACAGTGGCGGGTGCGCCAGCTACGGGTTTGCTAGCCATTACCGCTCCACAGACCTTCAACACCCACGGATGGACCGTATTGCAACTGATGGACAGTAGCTTTCATTCTTGTCATCTGTTCATAATGTCTTGTAATAATATAGTTTAACTGTGGCGAGTGGAGACGCTATGACTGTGATTGTAACGCACAGTTGACAAATAAAACCAAGAACCCAGATATTGGTGTACAAATTGTTTTTATTTTCAGAATGACACAAGGAAGCATTCACGCATTTAACATTTATGGCTGCGAACTCAATGTGGTCTTCTGAAAGCCTTAACTCTGGAGTCAGGGGAGAAGCCTCTGCGTGAATCGTCTCGGTTAGCTGGAGAGCAGTGTCCTGCCTCGGACCTCTCAGCGCCGGGCGTGACACGTACGCCCAGGCGATCCTTGACGGAGACACGCTCCTTGCAGGTGGCCAGAGGCCCGTGTGCGACCGCACGCGGAGACGGGAAGAGTCCTTTCTTGACACCCACTCGATCCTTCACGGAGACACGCTCCTTGCAGGTGGCCAGAGGCCCGTGTGCGACCGCACGCGGAGACGGGAAGAGTCCTTTCTTGACACCCACTCGATCCTTCACGGAGACACGCTCCTTGCAGGTGGCCAGAGGCCCGTGTGCGACCGCACGCGGAGACGGGAAGAGTCCTTTCTTGACACCCACTCGATCCTTCACGGAGACACGCTCCTTGCAGGTGGCCAGAGGCCCGTGTGCGACCGCACGCGGAGACGGGAAGAGCCTTTTTCTGACACCCACTCGATCCTTCACTGATACACGCTCCTTGCAGGTGGCCAGCGTCCGATGCGCGAGAGGACGAGGAGGCGCAAAGAGTCTTTTCCTGAGCCCCGCTCGATCCTTGATGGTGAGTTTCTTGGTGTTTGACGTTGGACTGTCTAGATACGAGGCTCTATTTCTCCGCGGAGTAAGAAACGGATCGGTCTGATCTGCCAGCGTCTTGCTCATCAGCGTCCTTCGTAGAGTATCGCACAGGTTCTGATGCTGCAGAGAGAAATGTTCCCCGTATACAACCACTTGCTTGTACGGGATGGCTAGAAACCTATCAAATGTAAATGTCCTGAACTTGTGACTCAGATGACATTGCCCCCATTCCTTCAGGTAGGAGTGTACAGCCATGGCTTCCAGGGTGATGTGCACAGCCTTTGAGTAAAAATGCTAAATTGTATGAGCTCTCTGGACCCTATTGGGATTGGATGTTACCCTGGTGAACGAGCAGTACGTGTTATATAAGCTCCCTAGATTTAACAGAGGTCTGACTATTCATCCGGGTGTACACGAGTCAGCAGCGGTTGGTTGATTCGGCTGTGGGCGGACCAACACATCCCTTGGTCCGTCTCTGGTGAAAGCATATATACAAAGCTATCAGTATATATATATATATATATATATATATATATATATATATATATATATATATATATATATATATACAGGAGACTGGTATATTATTATTATATCTCGAATATTCACAATGGACGAGTACAACGAATACTACGGCGACCGCTGGGGGACTATGGACACAGAGGATTGGATCAGGATCGCTTTGATAGCGGCTCCGTCGCTGATTGTGTTCGGGTTGGTGCTGATCTCTCACAGGATATGTAGCAGACGGTCTTTGGCTCGTATTTACAAGCCACTTTCGTGTCTTGCGCCTCATTGCGAGCGTGTGTACGTACCCACCACTTTCGTGTCTTGCGCCTCATTGCGAGCGTGTGTACGTACCCACCAGTTGCACATTTGGTCAGACTGACATTCACAACCAGCACGATGAACATGTAGTCCAAGCTACGAGCGCTTCGGTGATCGGAGTTGTGGCCAGTGGTAATATCTTTTGTTCCTACTGAAAATAAAACGCAACTCTGGTCTATTTGTGTCTTACGCACCCACTCTGTGTCTCAATAGAACCTGAAACGATGGAGAATGCAGCATTCCACCCTGCGCAGTGAACACGGTCAGGGTTCTCCATGGACATTCTGAACCCGAGAACCGTCTTCTTTGCTGCAACACTGCTCACGATATACAACTCTCTCTCTCTTTGTATGTGTTTATTCAATAAAGACAAGAATGAGTTTTGAAACGTTTTCTGGGTGTTTATTGGTGGCGCATCATCACACACATGGTACAGCATCCAACTCACACCTCAGTCAAAGGTAGTCTGAGGTATTCTCTCTTTCTCATACATAGCATATACGTGTAATACCATCCGTACACAAACAAGACTACGGCCAACGTTAGGACCATGGCCATGCTCCATATGCACAGCTCTTTGTCAGTGAGGCCTAAGACAGAGTGGTACAAAGTGGCGTGAACGGGAAAGTTGGATAAGATCTGAGACATGTCCGGTCCTTCCTAATCGTCAGACTCTGTGACTCCGGGTGGTGCCTTGGTTACATCAGCGCACAGCCTGGCGAGGTGTAGAGCGTTCTCAGCAGAGGCACATTTTGCACTTCTCTTGTTGGGCCCAGAACCTGGAGTGCCAGAGGGTAAACGTTACGGTGACCATTGTTTTGCTCACCATGTGTGACATATTAAAACACCAAGGCGGAAGACCTACCTTCCCCACGTATCTCAACTTCACCGCTGTAGCTCTGCGCTGTCAAATATACGCTACAACGGCAGACGTGCTGGCAATGTGGAGATTTCCGCTCAGTGTACGAGGGTAGAGGCCATTTGTTCTTCTGACATAGCTCCTAAGGCATAGAGCGTGTAGAGTGTCAAACATCACCGTTTACGAGAAATAAATACCATAGAACAGTACATTGTCACTTGCCTGTAGTCCTCCGACAAAATTCTCACCAGGTACACTCCGGGTCTGAGACTCACTGCTGGGCGTCTCGCTCATTTGGGTTACATAAACCTGGTTTATGAGCACCATCAACTCTTGAGCAGCCTGGACTTTGGCTAGCTTCTTTGTGTTACCCGCACCCGTAGCTTCAACGAGATAGTTGAGGCCGGAGAGTCCGACCTTGACATGGAACGTTGGGCGATTGAGTGTTCCGCTTGAACTCAGTTCGGTGTATAGAACTGTGAACTTGTTGACATCGGCGTAGTGCTTCAACACAATGGACCAGTTTTTACCTGTACCAGTTGTCATGGTTCAGCGTAGAAGCGCCGAGGTATTGCAGTGGTAGTGAGCTCCTAGAGGGTCGTGAGTCTCCTTTAATAAGGTCATACAGTGGAACGCCTCAATCCTGGTAAACACAGCCTCTTATACACAAGGTTCTGTTCGGTTTGAGGTTGTCAGCCCGAGAGGCGTAACAGTTGGTGTACAGTTTAAGCTTACCAAGTGACGTGAATACACACACCTCCCACTTTGAATACCGGGATCCCTGGAGCCCGTGTTTATCCTGTATTTCTCATGCACAAATGTCTGAATAAAGCACAGTTGACAAATGTCAATTTGGGTTCCTTAACGTTCTTGTAATGTGCGTGATGTCCGTGAATAAGTTGAGGAGACACCCTGTCACTGGATACGTTTTATTGCAGTCACACAGAATACACGCCTTACACGTTAAACTAGACAGCAAATTAAACATTTGACTAATCGAGTCGCACATGGTTTACAAGTCCCCACCCAATACAATCTGACACGTTTCAACCGTATCTACCGTATGCGTGGGGTTTGAGAACCCGGGGCCTTGACACGTACCATCGGATGTATGCACAAAGCCGTGTCTGGGTGGCTGGAACCGCGCTGCGAATGGTAGCGTTGCAAGATCGTATACGTACACTCCCTTGAGTTTTATGGAAAGGAGGTAGTACGATCTCACGTTTGTGTGTTTGTATACTATGATAGTATACACACATACGCCCTTGTGTTCAGTCCCGTATACCTCGTGTCCCCCCCCTGGTGTCCAAGACATGAATATTGCACATTTGAGCCTCTCCGAAACCCGTTTCATCTGTGTGCAGTGGCAGGTGTTTTGGTCAATCTCGGAGCAGGCGTCGAATTCACAGGCGTTGGCTTGTACAACACCCAAGAGAGTACGGATAGGGCTCCGATGTCCTAGGTTCACGATCTTGACAACCCCGTGTTCAATCAGGCTTGATGCTATGTACTCAGGGATCGGTGTCTTGACAGCGGCCTCATTTTCACGAAGTTCAATGTCAAACGTGTGAACCTTACTGTGACAACTGCCACGTTCCACAATTGACGTAAGCCACGTCTCAGGTTTTATCAATTGGCATGCACCCTCTGGATATTGCATCACAACCTGAAGCTCTTCCTCGTCTTTTACATATTGCTTCTTGTACGCCGAGCTACTCTCGAAGGTCTCGCGGGGATGACCTAGTCGTTTTACGGGGACTTTAAATTGTCTCAACAAGCCACCTCTCACCGCAATAGAGTCCTGGTCTGACCTCAAAGTTTGTATTATCTCGAGTATTCGACTCTCGTACTCGCTGAACACTTGCCCGGGGTCGGACAGGATGTCCATCCTCTCTGCTTCTCCGTGGTAATCTTCGTCCTTTACCTGAATGCACGTTCGTTTAAGGATGTCCCCGATCCTTTCGAGCGATGCGTCTTTCTGAACCTCGATTCTATCTAGCACAGTTCCGATATCGCATTTGTACATATCGACACCCAAGAACTGCTCTAGTGCACGCAATGCGGTCTTGTACATGAGCAATTCCTCGTTCCTAGCGTTCAGAGTGTCCGTATCCTCTGCGAGGGCGTCCATGGTCAGCTGGATCTCCTTCTCTTTTCTTTCGCGCAAGGAGATTGCCTGCCGAAGCGCTAGGTTAAGGACTTGCTGCTCGCACAGACTCGCGTTCAGGTCACTCATTTCGCGGAGACCGCGATCTACCTCTTGAGCGTGCTTACACTCGGCCTGTTCCATGTCACTCTTTAGCACCGAGACGGTCCTTCTGGCGTTGTCCTCGCGCTCCACCAGAGCCATGTTCCGCTGTTCAAGTTCACCTAGTACCTTTAGGTGTTCCTTCTGAATCCTGTCAATTGTGGATTCCTTCTTGTGTAGCGTGTCCAATAAACCTGCGTGGGTCTCACTCTGTTCGAGCCTCTCCTCGTTGTGCGTCTCGGTCATTACGATCAGATCCCTTGTCAGCCCGTCGAGGACCAGCTCGGTCTGCCGATGCGCCTCCTGTAGTTTCGTAATGCGAGCATTGGCCTCGAGGTCCTTCTCAGTTGTCTCTTCTCTGTACATATCTGACATACTCGAGATTTGAGACTCGAGGTATTCCTCTTTCTTTTCGAGCACAGTCACACGTGCCCCTGCCTCACAGCACTGACATTGCAACCGGGCGATTTCTTTCCTATCGAACTCGGACTCGTTCTGCCGTTGTGCGCTCTTGTCTCTCGCACGGAGAAGTCGTTCCCTGTGGTTCTCGATCGTCGGGATGAGAGCCCGTACTATCTGGACCACGGCGCGCCATTGCACCTTGAGAAACTCCTCGATGTGGACCACAGACGATATGCTGCCTGAACCGCTCGACAATGTACGAACGGCCCTCTGAAGGGCCCGGAATTCGGGTTCCGTTGTCGTGGTGTGTTCGAGCGCGAGCAACAGATCCTCAAGGGCATTTTTCAATTCGTGGTTCCCGTCTCCGTTCAGAATACACCTAAGGTACTTTAGCACACTGTCCGCGCGTTTGAGATCTTGTGCGCTTTGTATGAGATTACATTCTCCAAACGCAAGTCTTAGGCGATTCCCCAGTGTACGGATAACAAGATCGTAACAACCGCACAGCTCCATAGCCAGATCGAAACCTATGACGTCCCGAGCCTTGGTGCTCTCAAACGATTCAAACCACCCTGTCAGGTGTTCGAAATTGTTCTCCAGTGCCGCGAGCGCCACTAAGGTCTCGTCCAGGGAGCTAGGCGCTGGGAATCCAGTGTCCGATCTCGTAGAGACGTCAGGCTCCGTGGTCGAAGTTGAGGACTCCACCTCGATGGCCAAAGGGAAGAGCTTTGATATGATATCCAAGAACATGGCACGAGAATCGCTTCCAGTACTCGATTGACGTTGAGGATCTACCGGGTTCACCTCCTGCGTGCGGCGATCCTGGGAGGTAGAGCTTCCAGAACCTGTGTTTGCTAGCGGCCTGTCCATCCGCGGTGCACCCGAGTTTCGCGCGTTGTCTACGTCGACAGGCCTTCTGCCATGACCACCAGCCTGGGTCCGGGTCTTCGGCATCGCCATTCCAAGAGTTTCCCGGTTTTCTCGGTCGCGCTTCTTGTCTTCCTCGTTCGCCTCCCGCGGTCGTGGAAAGGCTTTGCCTCGCTCTGTATGTTTTTCTGTCTTCCTTTTCTTGTCCCCAGTAGCACAGCGATCCGCTCTCCCACCACCTCGAGGTTTGGTTCGTCTTTGCTCTTTTGTCACACGGGGACAGGGATCCTCGGCTGGATTCCCGTACGTATTTTTCTCCTCGCATTTGGTCGACGTCTTGCCCGTTTCTCCAATCTTCTCCCTCGCACCTTTCGAGTTCCCATTGTTCTTCACAACTCGAGCTGTAGACCCTACGGTGACTGAGGCAGTATCTATGTTCCCAGATCCGGTCTCGGTTTCGAGGGCGATGAGCTTCTTTAATTTCTGGTCCAGTCGCAACACTTGTGTCCCCGACATCTCGGGGGACCGTAGCACACAGAGTGGTGCAAACACTGCCGCGAAGCAACCTGTCTATCTGCAAAACAGCCGAAACCCTCTTGGGCTCGGGTTCACACGCCACGGGCGATATGCGATAGGCGTAGCCGCAGCGTTGACACAACTCGTCCTTCTCTCGATCGTCCAAGAGACGAGCCTTGACTCTCAAGGACTCAGAGAGTTCGTCTAGCTCGCTCGTCCAACGGGCTTGCCCGCCGCAACATAGGGCCGTGAGTATAACTGCCCAATATGGAGCTTGTATTACGTCCTCGGCATGTCCACCACGCGAGCACCTGGTAACCTCTAACCCAGTGTACGTGAGCCTAGCCTGCACCCACTCATCCGAAGCTGGGGTCAGTGACAGGTCCTGCTGGTTAACAGTTGCGCGCGAGAGAGTGCCTAGTTCGGGGTCCAGCTCCCACAGTACACACGTGCCGCAGACCGCCGCAGAACGCTCTGGCATCGTGCATATCTCGCGGTTGTCGCGGGGCCTCCGCTCGAGGCTCAACCTGTTCTGCTCGTGCAAGACCCTGAAAGCAAGCGGAGCCCCGAGTGCTGACAACGTCTCGCTTACCAGTTCAGAGGCCAGAGTGTCAATTTCTCTCGAGTCCGAGGCGTACGAGGAAGACAGCAAGCCATGGATGTTACGGTTCAGACTCGCGTATATCCTAGACACGAGGGTCTCGGGTTGGTACCCACAAACCGTGTCGCCCGTATAGGTATGCTGGCGCACTGCTGTGTCGGAAAGTGTGTTCATTTTCACCCAAGCCAAGGGCGCTCTGGCTAGAACACTGATGATGCTTTTCACCTTGTGACCCTTGGTGTCAGTGCACGTGTTGGAAAAGTGTTTGGCTGTAATGAGACCGTAGCTGTCTCTGCCATGCGTGTATACGCCTCGGAGGACAATATAACGAGTGCTGGGGATCACAACGGACTCTACCGGGATACGAAAGACGCCGTCGGGTCCGGGTTCCTTAAGGGTCACAGACACCACCGGTATCCGTTTCTCTATATCAAATGTTTGCACCCAGGTGTACTCTACTCGAGTTATAGCGGTTACGTCGTCGAAACTTACGGCCATGTGCCGCGTAGAGTTCCAGTCGCTCATCTGACTGGGTTCCATGATCACTCGCTCGGTGCCGGAACACGGTGTGCAAGCTTGAGAGTGAGAGAAAGAGACGTGATGCAGGCCGAGTGTGAATCTTTTTATTTTTCAATGTTACAAGTTATGAGAAAGAAGACCCCTTATATAGTGTAATAAAACAATCACAAAGTACACAAAGGAACAGTCACTCTTCACCAACGAGAACTTTAGGCTTTTCCACAGTCTCGTCTTCCAATACACCCTGGGGCCCGCGCTCGTCTCCTTGTGTGACTTCACCTTGGACCGGATTGGACACTGAGCACTCGCCGTACTGGTCCGCACACGCGCTCTCTTCGTATTCGTAGTCTTTCTCGGAATAGTCCTCGCTGCCGTAACACTCTCCGATTTCGAGGCAGTAGCTGCGAGTGGTATTGCATTTGAAAGCCTCCAGATACCCGCTCGCATCCTCTGCCTCGTGGAGCACCACAACGCTCTCGATCGCATCGATCGTGGCATCGCCAAACACGGCTTCATCAAACCCTGGCTCTTCGTGACGTTGTGTCTGCTGCGAGGTCAAGGTCTCGATCCCGCCTTTGCTCACATATTCCCGTTGGGTGCTATCTCTGTACACTCTCATAATGTCTTCCAAGGGCATGTTTTTGTTTTACACCCCGCCTGTTTGTGATGCCTAAGTACAGGTAGATGTTATTGTTACTGTCCTGGCATCGCAGAGGGCCTCGCACCCCGTAAGAAAGTGTTTCAAACCGTGAAAAGGGTTTGGTGCGCACGACCCTACGTCTCTCGGTAAGAGAGCGAGTGTCTATTCGGTGCGCACGAGAGACCTTCGGATGTGCACGCTACACAGCGCAAGTGTAGGGTTTCCATGTCAACTAGTACTTCGGAAAATACGGGCCCCTTGCATTGCAGACAAGAGGTGTACATCTGTTTCATGTCTGTGAACGTGCACGTGTTTACGTCACTGGTGCTGAGAGGTACGTTTATCATGGGCGCAGCGCAGCACGAAGACACAAATCTCATCTGCTCAAAGTCGAATTCCACGTTGATGTTTCTCGGATTGCCTTTCACCTCGGACGAGTGGAATGTCTGATTCTTTAAACATCTCGAACACCTCAGGTCTCCCTCCTTGGGAGGAGGCCGGTCGCTGGGTTGCACGGGTACGAGGAGTATCGCCCTGTGGTTGTGGTCCGCCCAGTTGATGTGGCAGTTGAGCACCGCGTATAGCAACGTCTGACACTCCGGCTTCAGTTCACTGAGCTTCTGAAAATGCTCACTGTGGATTATGTCTACGGCTTCGCGCAGTTCAGGAAGACACATCGCCGCCATCTCCAGTGGCTGATCCGTGGTGTACGCGAGAGCTAACTTGTAGTAGCAACTCAGGCCCCACTCTGAATTGAGTGTAAGCATAGGATACCCTACGCTTTTCACCACCTGGAAAGCCTTTATGAGCTTTGCGTAGTACGATTTCCTCCTTGTGGAGAAACTGAATCTTGACCATTTTATTGAATATGTTCCCTTTACGAGCCGTTTCATTGTCTGCGCGTAATGGTTCGTCTTGTCCCGAACGATCCCGTTGGTCTTATCGTTCCTTGTCTTCGCCTTCTTGGTCAAACCCGAGCGCTTGCCCGAACACACATAATGCCCACAACAAAGTCCGGGGTTCTGTTTGCGTTTCTCGTATAGCTCTTGTCCACTCTGGCTGGACAAAGGCGTAAAGGTTCGAGGTTCGAGTGCAGGTTGGGCATTAGGCCCCTTTGTGAGGAACTTGAATGCCACGGTCCTAATGGCACACAACTTCTCAGCAGACTCCTCCTTATTTAAGGACAGATCCTCCCTCTGGTACCTATAAAAGTCAGCAAGTAGAGCCAGTCTGAGCACATCTTCACATCCCTGCATCTCAGCCAACTCATGCTTACTTGGCAGCACGAGGCTCGAGGCTTGTGATTCGACTAGGGTCAATGACAGCTCGTCCCATAGCTGGAAACACAATTTGTAAGCTTCGCCACAGTCTGCGAGTCTCGTCTTGGAAGTCAACATCTTCACTAATTTTGCCTGCATTCCTGGTGTAGACTTGCTACTTTTCTGTTTAGAATGGCAGACTGTGTCAAGACACTCGAGGTAAGCCTGCAAGAGGATGGATTTTGCGTAGCCACGGGACCACACGACTCCGGAATCCTGTACCCCTGCCCGGCTAACCCGTTTGCACCGGTGCTTCTCAACTCTCCCGTGGTGTTGCATCTCTACTGTCCAAACCTCTTCCCGGACGAGGTCCTGAAAGTGCACGCAGAACACCTGGGCCACTTTTTGTCTTTACAGAGTGTGCCTCCTCTGGATGGAGAGTTCGAACAGACGATATTTCTGGGTCTGTGCAACTTATTCACTCGGGAAAGGGTTCTATCGGTGTACGATGCGACCCTGAGTGACAAAACTCTGACTCAACAAGTCCTTGATGTAACATCCAATGAACAGACCGGGGATGTCTCGTGCCCGAGTGTGTTCGTAAACTTCCACAAAGACAAAGCTGGTCAGATTGTCTCTTTACTGCGCAAGTTACTGGAGCTGTTCGAGGTGGACGAGCTTCGCGAGAATGATATGGTACACAAGTGCGGAGAGGAGCCTCAGCACATGCTATTCCTGTACCTGATTCAGCTGTTGGCTTTATTTGTGAGCAGCTGCATCAAGGACATTGACATTGCTACCATCATGAGTGTCGCCTCTGCGCCCTTCCTAGAGGCAAACTTCAGCGATCCCTTGTGCGCAGCAACTCTGGTAAAGCCCATGTTCCTCCCTTACTACGATCAGCCAGGGGGTAAGAAACCCAGAAAAGGTGAGACTGTGGCAGCGTGTCATCAGGATCCTGAGGCCAGGTTGAAATGTTACCGGTTGTTCACTGGATACGAACTGGACAACGCTGGATCCGACGTCTCGGACGGAATGGATGGGAATCTCTGCTGGACCGAACACGCTGTGCTGCAACGTATACAGGGTTGCAAGATCGTAGAAAGGAAGAGCAAAAAACTCTGGTTCGTGGCTCCTCAGATGGGCGACAGGCTTGCCATGGTTACGGATTCCGGTCTGAAAATGATGGGAGGACAGACAGACGAAAAGTCCCTGAAGATCTGGTCCTACCTGATGTCTGACAGCGTAATGGCTTACATTCAGTGCGCTGTATTCGGTACGATCTCCAACATGCTTCCCTGTCACGCGCACAGCGACTTTAGCCAAGATGTGATGACCACCATCAAGGGTTCTATGTCAAAGTTCTCGAACGTTGTTCGCCACCAGAGCACACAACTGATGACAAATTTGCATGACCTGAAAGACAGCAGCTGCCTCTCCGTCGCCGGGGTAGGCTTCGCTGCGCAGGATAAGGGACAAACACTACACTTTGGTAAAGTCTACACTGGCCCAGATGACAAGAAACCCGCTCCGAGCCCAGGAAGGTTGGGGGTCTTCACATCAGTGACACTGGGGATTGTGAACAACACCATGATGAACGCCATGCTGACAATCGCCCTGGAGCAAGATTCGGAGCGCTCACAAAATAGTTTACACACTACGCTGTCAACAGGGTACAAACCCGTCGGGGTTAAAAAGGTGGTCACCGATGCGTTCTTCTACGGCAGCTACCACAGGTTTAACATGGGCGAATTTACAGAGGTGGCCTGTGTGAAAGCCATGGGCGACCCAAGCTACAACAACTTGGTCCACGACGAGAGCCTGACCAACAACAGCAAGTATCAGTTAACCGTGTCCAACGGAGCCTTGCCCATGTGCACGCTCACCCTGGCCATGACCATAAGACAGGCTGTGATGATGGTGATGGGGTTCTTCTGCGCGGAACTGGCCCGAGTCATCTACGCTCCGAAGGCGACCGACATGACCATGTGCAAACATCTCATCTCGCTGGCTTTAGCTGCAAAGTTCAGACACGGAAAGGACGAGGACCGCGGCAATGTGTTTCAAGCGTCTTATGGCAGGCTGCTGAAGCTGAGGGGACCGGCCTTCGGCAACCCGGGTAGGAACGGTGTCAACTATCACGACCTGGATTCGATGGAGTGGCTGCAGGTGGACAACAAACGACTCCCGGGTTACATTCACAGCTCGCTGAATGTGATCGGGGACACAAAAAAAGAGGTTCAGAGGATCATGCAGGATAAGAGCATGTCTTACAACAGGGTGCTGTTCATGAGCGAGATGGGCGCGTTGAAGTTCGCCTCTGTGTTTGCTAACGAGGAGTACATGATCCACGCGCCCATGATGGCGATGTCGAGTATGAGGACATTCGCAAACGCGAACAACAGCTATGGGTCTGTCAAGCTGTGTAAGCGGGGTTGCTTCTACCATGTTAAGGTTTTCAGTAACGGGTGCGTTGACACAAGCCTGTACAGTTCCCAGTGGGGTAACCCTAACTGCGGTCTCGCGTGTGAGAACAAGACCACTGTTGACGAGATGCTCGAGAGAATCAAGAGAGTGGTGTCCTGCGTGTTGCCCAGGATAGATGTGAACCGCATCAAGATGATGTCACCGGGGCTGGATGAAACTCAGTTTGACTTACTAGTCTCGGCCGTTAGGGATAGCAACATCCAGGTGCTTGGACAAGTTGAATCTTCACACCCCTCGACCTCTACGTCGCCAGAGGAGCACGCTCGCCTTTCGCCTTACAGTTGGTCCGGTGCGAAACGAGCTGGAGAGGAACATCACGGCAGTCTAGAGAAGAAGGCCAAGGTTGATAGGGAACACAGCTTTGACCTTTTTGACACCGAGCTGACCTTTGAGGGTGACGAGTCTGACTGAGTGTTGTACTGAGTTATCGTTTGATGTATCTGTTATGGGTGTGTTGTAAGAATAAAATAAAATAAAGAAATGTCACACGGAAACATTGTAAAGTTGCACTCTTTTATTACACACAGGCATCCGGCTCATTCACCGGAATACGGTCCCACGGCGCCTTAGGAATGTATGAAATGAAGCATGTTTAGGTGTAACATCTCCACTATAACCATCAGTTGACTGTAAGCACATCCGAGCGTGTGCAGGTCCTCTCTCACCGTGAAAATAAATCGATTCTCCATTCCTCCAATTGTACTCCCGAGGGTCCCCTTGGACACCCTCGGTACCCTCATTTTGCTCCGAGAGTCGAGTCTAGCCAACTCCTCGGTAGCCCGGTGGTAGTCCGACTCCTCGCAGCGAGTGAGCTCTAGCTCCCCGTGTTCAACCCGGGCACTGATGAGCGGATTGAGTATTCCGCTGACCGAGATGAGACTATAAGAGTTGGAGTTGGAGTTGTCTGTGGGACAGGTGATTTTGGTAAACTTGCAGCTGAGAGGCTCCCCGTTCTGCTGTGAGATCCTCGTGACATTGGGTGGGTCGAACGAACACATTCCGTATATGTTCATGAAGTCGTAGGATGCCGCTGCCGTGCTCAGGTTTTCCACACGCTCTCTGACCATAGCCTTTATGTCAGAGAGTGCTTTGTTCCTCAGTTCGCAGTACAGTCGTTGGTACTCTGTGTCGATCGTGTGAACGCGTTCCTCCCGTGGAGCAGAGTCGTCCTCTAGCCTGGGTCTCTTTTCGAGCGAACGCTCGCCATCCCGCTCCGCGCGCTCGCTCGAGTCGCCCCAACGCGGGAGTTTCCCGTAACACGCTTTAATGGCAGTCGCTACGAAGAACAGTTCGGGGATCCCTTTATCCGACCCTCCCATTAGATGTCCCTGCGCCCACGTTGACATAATGAGGTACGATGTCTTTCTCCAGTACCTAATGGAGGAGCTGGAGTGCGCTGCCGCAACCGAGCCCCCGCTCTCAAGTGAAGCCTTAATAGAGTGTCTGGTGAAGCACCGAGAGCTGACCTCAGGTCCTAACGTTTGGTCTCCTAAGGCGCGAGCCTACGTGACGTTTGAGCAACGCGCACATGCAAGGTTTGCAGTTCTTAGGCCCAGCGGCCCCACGGTTGTTCAGTTCCTGGGAAAACTACTACCCGTGTATTGCAGGATGTGCTTCTTGTCCGACTGTCACGATCGCGCAAGAGGTTCAGCTCAGGCTTTGCTGGCACGTCTGACAGAATCGAGGGACCGAACGAATCACGTTCTTGAATTTGAAATCAGAGCCTTGGCTTACTTGACAGACAACCTGTTTTCCAGTCCTCCCTCTGAAGTGGGCGAGGTGTGTCGCTCATCCGAAGTTACAGCCGAGATCAAGATCGCAGTCGAGCTCCTATGGTCTCATTTGGTGCTAGTCTACGCTGGCAATCGCAAGCTTCTGCTGTGCAATCTGGAACTTTTCTTCACCAGACCCCAACACTCCCTGAGCCTGTGTCCCCGTGAGCTTAGGGCTGCGCTATTTGTGCACGGTAAACATGACCCCTCCTCTCAGCGCAAAGAACGCTGTCAAAGTAAACGGGTCACGCGAAAGTGTCCCGTTCTGGCTCTCGGCTCAGACCCCAGGTCTAACGGGGGGACTCGCGAAGCCAAACTCACCTCCGTCAACAGGCTGTACGAGTCTCGAGTGTCCCGCCTTTGCTGGTTGGGAGCCCTGTGGATCCTGGACCTCGACTGCAACAGGGGCACCCTTCACTGGCTTTACAACCCCGAACCGAACAGAGCGTAGCCTGCGATGCGCGATCACTCTACCTGAGCCTCGGACGCAGGTAGCCTCCCGAGGTGGAACAAGTGAAACACTCAGGACCGCAGGCAGCTGCGTGGTGGAGTTGGAGAATAAGGTGCTCCTCCACGTGCTACACGTAAACACCGTTGGCAATCAAAAGTTCAACGCGATCACATTCTCAAAGCGTCTCCGGAGGTACGCTCAGATGCAGTCAAACACCACTAAAACTAAGCTGCTGAGCAGACTGACGTTTGTCTCGGACAAGAAGCGGCTCTGCTCCCAACACGGCTATAAAAACACCCGCATAGAATTCACCTCGAACCCCAATCGTAGCGCCAACTACACCTCTAACGCCAAGACCCTGTTACAGCCCTACTTTAGAGGGGTGTTCGAGACCGTGGTCTTATCGCAGGGAACCTGCATGGCGTCGACTAAACCCTTCACGGTGAGCAATGAGAACCTCACGTGTTACATATACGGTGTGGCCAACCCTTTGACCGTGGTGATCCGCATGAAGAACACAAACGAGCATTTTCACACGCCCTTCTTCTTCTCCTCCGTAAACGTAACCGGAGAGGAGACCCGACACCAGCTCTTCTCTTCGATGTCTATCAACTCGCAAAAGGTGAGCGACGTAGGCGAGGAGCTCCCGAAGGCACTGGGTAAGGTGGCCAAGCTGGTGGAGATTCACGTGCATCTTAACAGGCTGTGCTGCGAGCTGGCTCAGGAGAGACGCGGCATGCTGACCTCGCGGGAGAAGATGTGTCTGGTGTACCTCACGGAGACGTACTTCATACAAGTGAGAGACCGCAGCCACCCAAAGTACTGGCCCGGCTACAGAGAGTCTGTGAGAGGCGCGTTCGTCGAGCGTTACCGTAGCGATCTGTCTTCGTTTCAAGATAAGATTCTCACCAATTACCATGTAAAGAATCCTGAGTTTATTCACTTGCTGCCATGGGTCCTCGAGAACCCGAGCTCTCTGCATGAGAAAATGATACTCGCACACGAGGCGTACCTGAGAGAGGAGGGTAAGGTGAACGCTAGAGTGGAGCTGATCGCAACGGTTGCGAATCACGTCGAGCGAAACCCCAACTGCTGCCCGCCTCACGGATTTCCAGGCTTCAAGGATATAGATTTTACAGACCTAGGGTACACCGGTCAGACACTTCGACTCGCCTTAACCAAGTCCAGATGCTCCACGAAAAAGCCGAACATTCTCTAAAGGCTGGAAAATCGTTTGGGTCCTCTGCGGCTAGAGTTGCTCGCGCTGAGCAAATCTCACGCGAGACATTCTTAAGAGACTCTGTGTGAGATCTAGAGCAGAGTTTTTCGCAACAGCATCCATGTCGTGCGATAACCCAGCAAGTTACCGGGACCGCACGGCACCATCGGCCGCTTCCAGAGCGTTGATTCTACGGGTGTGGGATATAGTGAACAGACACTTTGAATCGCTACTAGATACGGTCGAGGGGTCCTCGACCAAGAGCAGGGCCGAGATCAACATACAGTCTCAGGCCAAGGAGCTGCGAGACCTAATTGTAGCATGTAGCAGGCGGCTAGCGAGCATGGAGGATTACATATTGGAACTGCAAAGGCAAGAGACTGGTGCTTTGAACGAGAACCACCCCTTGCGCCAGACTCAGCCCTCGGAACTATCCGGAGATTGGCATTTCCTGTACACGGACGTCAACAGTGTTTTCGGTTACATGAAGCTTGTTCCGGAAACTGTCTCTGTAACTAGCGAAAACTGCCACGGGGGAGGATCGGCTTCGTTCAAGAGAGCTGAATTCACTATCCCGCCGGGGGTGCTGGACGCGGACATGGATCGGGAATCCCCTCGACCTGACCGCTGCTCTGACTACGCACTGTGTCCCTGTTGTCAGATCGCTTTCAAGAGTTCCGAGTTTTGGAAGCACGCGATGTTTGAGATCGCAGAGAGGGGTAACAGAGTGCCGGCTCGGCAATCCTTGGCTCCATCGGAGACAACGAGGTGGATAGTGGAAGAGGGCTCTGGTTGGATCAACCCTATTTACAGACCCCGAAGTTTAGGGAGCACGTGTGAAATCGGACAATGTCTCGCAGAGCTAAACCTGAAACACTTCCTTTCCGAATACGACTTCTCACGTGCTCTCGACAGCACATTTGAGTTTTTGGCTTTCCAATTGAGGACCTGAACCATGTTGTCATACTCGTATCAACCTCGCACGATGCCCTTCCCCTCTCCTGAGCCTCCTCGTCCTCCTCAGACTCCTAAGCCACAACCTACCCAGCCTCAACCGCAACCCGCTCGCGAGTCCGAGGACAGGACTTTGGAAACCGTAGGAGAAGACCTGGTCACGTTCGACTACCTAATTGGAGTAGCCTATATTGGCCAAGAGTACTCCTTTGTGCAATACAGGCCCAGTGAGAGACACAAAAAGTGCGCAGGGTTAAAGGTAGACCCAGTTCGACAGATCAACTCGTTCATCCAGACGCTACGAGACAAGTCCGTGGCGATAGAGATAACCCTGCATACACTCGTGCCATCAAACAAAAAGTCTTTCTGGATAAGAGTCTCGCTAGCAGACCTGACAGAGCTCAACCTGGAACCTCTCTGGAGGATCAAGGGGAGAGTCAAGTTGTACTCGAAACAGCGGTGGCTCGCGATTACTATAGACGACCACTCGCTCGAGCCCTGCTTCCTCGACCCTCAGTCCCAGCTGATCGTCGCTCAACCCGAAATAAACTGTACGGGTAGATTCCTCAGATTGGCCAAGGAAGGTATAACGGGTCACGATGAGGATAAGGACAGCGAGGTATGTGATAACAGTTACAATGGCCACACCAACGCCGAGCAAGAGGAACCGCACGGAGAGGGCGAGGATGACGCTGTTCGAGCTACACAAAAGCTCACGTTGTGTAACGACGGCGGGGCTGCGGTGTTACGCAAATCCACGAGCAAGGGTTCTCACGTGAGCCTAGGCTCTGAACCCTACGGGCGAGGGGCAAGCGGAGATACAAAGAAAGGATGCGATACACCGGGTTCAGTACACGCAAACTTTAATCGTGGAATGCAAACGAGGATGAAGTCAAAACAACGTGAACGCGTCAAAAGAGGAATGAAACACATGTACAATAAAAGGAGGGGATCCCCTAGTCTCTACCACCGAGACATCGTCTCCCTGGACCGCGAAGAACAAGATACATTGCCTCGATCTCGCTCGCCTGACCCCCGAGCGCACCCGCAGCGAACACAGGACATCACGTACAATTTTGAACGTGCACAACAGAACCCCGATGACTCGATGCGCCCTTGTGCGTATGCTGCAACGGAGCAGCGTTTCGGTAACCCGGAGCCATCGTTTTCCGCGATCCCATCTGTGGAGAACTTGTCGATTGTACACCAACGATCCCCTTTGCGATCTCAACTGTGTGAGCCTGAACAGAAGCTGGCACCTCAGCGCACAACCGCCCACGGTTTGAAGAGTCTCGGTTGCTCGCTGATGTAGCCGCGGCCGCTACACACACGTGTTCGTTGGATCCCTGCTCAGTTTCATATTCGCACTTCACATCGGAAGGCCTGAGACCCAGCTTGTTGGCCAATAGTAGGCCGTAGGCGGTCGGATGTAGCGATTCCCGCGTGAGCATAATGTCGTTGACCGTGAGTGAGGAGTCTGGCTTTCTCCCGGACAGGCTGTCTGCGAATGTTACCCCAGAGGTGTTCAAGAGTGTCACCAGCATACAGTGAAAAACGTGCACAGGCGACCCGGATTCGAGCTCTCGCACCGTGTCCCTGTTGTTGTATTGGATGGTATTGTGTCTCCTGTTGAACTGGCTGAATCCGGACATGGCGCTCCTCCAGAAAGTTGTCCATATGCTCAAGGTCTCCTCCAGGTGGGCAACGCTGACAGACGACGGGTAGTTGCACACAAGTTTAACATTGGATCCGAGCTCTGTCACAGGCTCACTGTGGTTTTCACCACCATCGGCATGTTCCAGCTGCGTAGTGACACTCTCTGCCATCTGCAGCAGCCCTCGATCTTTACAATTGCTCTTGAGTCGTTGCAAGGCTAGGAGAGGGTTCCGGGTCACCTCTCGGAGAAACTGCCTGACAAGCAGAACCTCTTTGCCTTCGGAGATCATCGAAGCCATCATTTTACTCAGGCTGTGCGAGACGCTCGCGGACTTGTGCTCGGAAACCGTAGTCCCGACCCCGGATCTCAGAAATACATCGGGTAACTCGGACACGCTCAGTCCAAACATGTCGGTCCGTTGGTCATTGGCCAGAAATCGAGACAGGTTGTCCAGTAAAGGTTTGCCGAGTGCATTGCCCGCGACCGAAATCCCTCCGCGCTGCTGCTGCTGCTGCTCTCCCCGGGATGAAATCATCACGTCGGCCAAGTGAGTCAAAGAGGATTGGTCTACCCCTGTGCTGGTGTACACGTGTCTGCTCGAGGCCACGGTCAGCCCCTGTATGATCTTGTGAAAGAGAGTAGTCCAACTCTTGACCATAAGGTGAGATCTCTTGGCCAAGGAGGACAGATTGGAACCCCGGCAACTGTCCCGAGCGGAAACGTGCCTGTAGAGGACCCCGTCCACCGTGGCCGTAACAAGGTCCGTTTCCGTGTCGTAGAAGGCCAGACAAGTCGAAGCCCTGCACTCGGGTATGACTGGACACCGGCCGTACTCGAAGGTCTTCATCACACCCCACAGGGTCACGGTTGCCATCTTCAGTTCGGTTTCCTTGATCGAGTCTCGCTTGAGCCCAATGTCGCGTTCGACCCAGTCTCTGATGATCTTGCACACCACGGAGGCCTGCGTCTCGGGAACCGAATTGCTCATCAGCAGTTTCAACGTGTCCGAGAGTTGACCGAGCGGCACGTGCAACACAGAGGGCAGAGCCCGCTCGTGAGCCTCTCTTTCCTGCACGGCTTCGAACGCGGCATCCGGGTGTGCGAGACCGTCCCGCACCGTTCTGAAACTAGCTTCGTGCTGCCTGCGTCTGGCCTGCTCGTGGCGCTCGCATCGGCCTATTTTTCCAATCCACTGTCTGTCACGCCTATCCGTTTTCCGCCTTGGGCTTCGATCATAGTCATCTTCAGCATCCCCGTACAGCGGCTTGGTGTACGCATCCCTGTGTATGGCCGGTTTTTCCGAGACTAGGTTGGTCACGGTGGCTTTCCCAGACAGCCCCAGGCCTAGGGCTCTGATTTTCTTCCAAGGCAAGAAAATGCAGGGTACGAAGCCCGCCAAAACGGTCCAGCGGATCATGTTCCTCAAGGTGGTCTTGATGTGTTCGCACACGTGGTTGGTGGAGTAGTAGCTGACCAGGTACCGCACCAAGCAAGTTGCGCTCTCGCTGTTGCTCCCCAACACGTTGTAAAGCAGCAGCTCCACAGAGAGAGCCGGGCTGAACGTGTTGACAATCTCCTCTATCGCTATGGCCAGCTGTGGATCCTCGCTCACGTAGACCCAGGGATCTATGTCCCGATGGATAGGGATCAACCCGTAACGCTCATAGTCAACACTCTCAGACCGATCCCGTACGCGTTGACAAAGCTCTCTTGCTCTGAATGAGTCTAATCCGTGGGAGCTCCCCCTGTCTCCCAAAGCGGCCTCGGCCAGCTCCTTCTCGCATCGGCGTAGATGTTCTCCGGATGAGCTCCTCGCAGCCCTCGACATCTTTGAGGTCTGCTCCGGTGAGGGAGTCTGTCTTATATCGTGCGTTGATGTCCGGTTAACGATAAACACGCTTTCTGTGTGTAGACTTTCGAGAGAGCTGTACGAAAACACCAAGATGTTCTGGCTGTTGTCTAGAGCCTCGTGTTGTATGTGTAGCAAAAGGCAGAGTGTGAGTGACGTAAACGGAGACGGTGGTTATCACAGCGAGGAGGACGGCGACGGGTACGATAACGTGGATACAGAGGTCCGGGCGCGCGTGGTTGAGCTCTCCAATCTCAAACGCCACGCTATCGACGTGACCATCGATGCGATTGTCGCAGAGAAGCTGCTGAAACGTCACGGCGAGGATCCAAGTTTACTAATGTACCACGACAGGTGCTCCAAAGAAATGTATAGGACTCTCAACGAGCTCCCCTTGACATCCCAAGGAGAGGCCTTACAGAAACGCGTTTCCCAACGAGGGCAGTGCTCGTTACCCTACCCACATTGTCTAATGCACACTGGCCGCGCCTAAGGTCTTGAGAAAAACATTTTCCTCGCGAGCATCCCGCATAGTTCAATCGAGTGTAGAAAGGTCCAGACGTTGGCAGCGTCATGAGTGTGGTGACCATGGACCCGAGCCGTTACAAGCTGAGACCGCTGGAAACGATGCAGCGCTTGGTGAATGCTCCACATTTCCTGGCCGATCCGACAAGCGCTTTCGCAGAGTTCATTGTCGATAACGTACTCAGAGCCTCGGCTACCAACAGTTCCATCGCAGCAGAAGTCACTATTGAGATATTCCAGGCTCACATGGGAGTTTCCCTGTTCAGACAACAGAGAGAGACGAGTCGCTTGCTGGCCGGATTCGTGTACAAGATGATGGTTCCGGACGGAGCGGTGCCCACCGGGACGAGATTCCGCAAGCGCTACACGATCACGGATCAGCGCGAGGCTCAACAGGGCACCTACGACACAGTCGGCAACGGAGTGCAGACCAGAGAGTACAGCCAGGTGTTCCAGCACACGTCAAAGGTGGTCACGATGCAATTCGGATGCCTCTTGAGCGTTACGGTCCCATCGCTGGCCGTGGATCTCATCAGAAGAGAGTTGGACAGGGTCAGCACGTCGTGGGAGCTAACTCGGACCATTGAGGTGCTCAGATATTGCGCCGCTCAACCCACCTTGACGGACAGGATTGCTCAAAGGACCAGGACTTCCAGTCGCGCGGAGAAGTTGGACTCTATATTGACAATGGCGGAACTCATGTGCGGCATGATCAACCTGCAGCCCGAGTCGTTCGTCTGCGCGCTGGAAAACTCCAGGAGGATACTAGGCAGCGAGAAACCCGAAGTCGTGATCGTGGGTGACACGCTGTACCGTGTCATCTCCCAGAGAAGCTCTAACATGTGGTCTCAGATCGTCAGCGAGACTACCCACATCGAGCCGGAGTTCTCCGTGTACACCACGGCGAACGAGAAGGGTCGACACGGGGAGGGTTACGAGTTCACCATGCAACAGGTCACCCATCACACTCTGGGCGAGAAGGACCTACCCTTCACCAACGAATCGTGCTTCAAGGACAGCTCGATCGAGATGAAGGTAAACTACATTCAACTCGGAGGAGGCCCCTCAGATAGGATCCCCGTTGTGCACGTGGACGGGGTGCAGATGGAGCACGGTAACAACAGGGACACCTCCACCGAACACAAGGCCTTCTGTAACTCGGAAGGCTTCAAGTGGGAGTACTTCACGGTCGGCTGCACGGCTCCTGCTCTGAATCAGATCGATCCCTCCAACGTGCTCTCAACCACAGACTCAGACGAGATCAACTACAAGCAGCTTGCCCAGAGATCACCCTCCACCTCGTACCTCCACCAGTACGACGGAGCGGTCGCGTGCGCCAGTCTCCGTAGCCTGCACCCCATGGGCAACCCGAAGGAGCTGTTCACCAGCGAGCGTAGGACGAGACTGCAGACTCACGTGAACGCGCTCACGAGAGGTGACGCCAAAGCCATCCCTGTAGAACAAATGGCATGTCTCGCTCGCAGTAGAGACTGGTACGCTAAGATAAAGAACCCTGCGTCCGTACTCGAGTTTGACACCCGCAACATGGTGGTACCTCGCCCACACGACAACCACAACGGGGTAGACGTCGTTTCGCCCGAGCGTTGGGTGGTTAGGCCCCGGGTGGCTCTTTTTAACTCTTCGGCCATGAACAGCATTGACAACGAAATCGCTCAGATCGGCAGTGAGCTGCTCACGCACTTCGGTGACACCGAGCAGGCAAAACAGTTGGGAGAGCACCTGTCTTTCCTCGAACGGGGGCTCCTTTTCGAGCAGGGAATAGAGTCAATGGTTACGATGAGAGATGCGATCATGCGGAGCGCAAACACTGACATGCTCAATGCCGAGTGGACCAAAGGCAGATTATTTTGGTCTTGGTTAGCCGACCCCGTCTGCGCGGTTCACGTACGCCGTGTTCTCGCGGGCAAGGAGGCGGCCCTCACGATTACCCCCGAGGAACGTACCATATTGGTACAATTGGAGGGCTGCATGAACAGCCTAATCGAACTGTTCAAGGGCATAGTTGGGACCAGAAACAACTCTGTGATAGCCTCCATGCCCTCATGTTTCAATGTCACAGCAGATAACCTTACTAAATACGGGTACCCAGAAGTCTTCACCTTGGACGAGGTGGACTACTGTAATCTAATGTACTGGATCATCCTACCGGTTCTTGGAGCTCAAGTGTACCGTCGTGAGGCTAGTGTGAACCAAGGCGATACAGTCCACAGTAACATCGTATACAGAGAGCAAGACCCAAATCTAACCAACGAGTTAACACTGACCAGGGCCTGCGTTCTCACAGCCACGCTTTTGAACGGAACCTGCGTTTTCTCCAAGGTTGCGCCTCGGACCTGGGTCGACGTCAGCCGATTATTTGAGCCTACCGCGTTGACACACAAGCGTTGCACCGACACTGGATTTAGCGCCACGTCCGTCGTCACCTACATGTGGGCAATCAGACTACAGAAGCTGGCGAGTGTCAGCAACAAACTAGCCAGAGTGTTGCTGGGGATGCATTACAGCACGCTGTTGACACACAATGTCATACAGGATCACTACGATACAAAATACTACTCGGGCATGTCCTACCTACTGTTCAGAGGGGTGCGTTTCACAGGATGCGGTGTCTCCCTCATGCAACAAAAGTCTGCGTTATACACGCTGGGCACCGAGATCGTGTGCAAACCCACGGCTCACAATACGCACCAGGTCCACACCGTAAACCAATACTGCGAGTCTGTCGTGATACCAGAGACACTCGAATCTCCCGGGGTGTACATACCCAACCTGTACATGAAAGACGTACGAGGTGGAGACGTGCACATAAACACGGGAGGTCCCTACGACGTGGTGGTCGCAGACGCGTTCAACGGATTCTGCCCAGAGTCCGACAGCGCGAGCGGTTACAGCCGACCGTACATTTTCACGACCGGGCGCTCCGAAAGACTCAACGGGTCAATTACGCGGGACCCTATGATGCGGGTCGAGGCGTACACTTGTATGCCAACTCTACTCCATCCGTTCAGCTCGGTGCTCAGAGTTAGGAACAAGCACAGCATCAGACAACGGGACAAAGAGGAAAGTAACAGTAAGCTCTTCTGTAACACCCTTCACATGGTCGAGTTTGAAAAGGGTGTGCTCGATCCCATCGGAGACCCCTTCAAGGATACTGTGGAGAGAGCGTGCGGAGACAAGCGCGCCACGGACATAATGCAGCCAACGCTGGGAATAGCTTTTTGCGGGACTTACAGTATAGGGCTGACGTCTGACAAGAAGCTCATGTGTGTCAGCAACGCGACCCTGGAACCCCTGGTCGATAGGCTAGCTCCTAGAATCAGCGGAACGGGTATATTCGCCTGCAACCCCATACAGACAACCTCTCGCTTGATCAACCCCATCTTCACCAGGATATTCGAGAGCGCCCGATACTCTCGTGTCTTCCAGCGTTAAGGGCTCAGCCGTGTCACGGGAGAACATTGGCTAGAAAAGGAAGCCGAGGGTCGCGTTTCCCGGTTATTCTATAAAAACTGTCAGGATGCAGAGCGGCGGCTTCTCACACAGCGTGGTCCGGGGAGTGTGTGCCTTGTCAGATTTTATACTCTCCTGCAGTGTAAGCTTTTTCACCACGCTGTACATGCACCCCATGGAACAGGAGAATACCTTAACCCTGATCAGGAAGAAAGAAGAGGCCGAGGTGGACATGGCAATAAACACAGTTTCGAGGTCCATCGCAAGCTTAGACGCAAACATAGCACTACTCGAGGGATCCACGATTACCGTCGGGGAACCAAGCGAGTACAACAAGTTCAAGAACGAACTGTGTTCCGCTCAGATGCAGAGGGCAGACCTGCGTTACTTACTGGGAGCGCTCCGGGGAAGGCTCGATGTGAGGAGGTTGATCGGCGCAGTCAAGACTCTGTCTGACAACGTGGGACTGCAACTCGACGCGTCCGCTTACATCAACAGGCAGGTGTTAACCCTGGCTGTGCAAAGGGACCTGGACGACACGAGAGAACCTGTCAGTAGAGCTAGCGTTGAAGACGCTTACCAAGACTACAGAAGAACGAACCCTAAAACCTCGGACCATATTGTATAAAGAGCTGTACCGAGCTCAGACATTTCATCCTTGGTCTAACCGTTACCGGTTCACGTGTTGTGTATTCCAATAAATACCATATAGCAAAGCACTGTCTCGTGTGTGTGTGTGTGTGTGTGTGTGTGTGTGTGTGTGTGTGTGTGTGTGTGTGTGTGTGTGTGTGTGTGTGTGTGTGTGCACATCATACATATGCAATATAATAAAGTGAGACTTGAGTTGTTACACCTGCGGTTTTATTCAACAAAAGGGTATGTTCAGGGTACAAAACATTTAGGTTTAGTCTGCGTCTTAAAGACCAAAGCGCCCAGCCTGGACGTAGAGTGCACTCTATTGTGTACAGGACAAGGGTAAATTGTAGACCTCTCATTCGCTTGGACACAAAATAGTCCCGATCCGGTCTTCCTAATTGTCACAGGGACACCCCAGAGCAACGACAGTCTTCGAGCTTCGCCTTCCACACGATCTCGATCCGGCGCGCCCTCGAGTCCAGAGATCTCCGAGGGTCTGGAGTACCCAGGGGCTTTCAAGGTGTCTCGGAAACGGCTCCCCAGTGATGTCACATCTCGCAGAATGGGATTCGAGGAAAGACCCACGGCAAGGGACCGCGGGTCTTCAAAGCCCGGGTCTTCTAAGTCTTGAGAGTTGAACGTGTCCACGTACTCGAAGCCTGAGTCCTCTTTGTAGCAGTTGGGCAACCGTACGCACTTCCTAAACGAGTACGGGGCCTTGTCTATGGATGAGCGCCTGTTCTCTGCTTGAACCGAGGTGAGCCTCAGATACCTGGACCCCGATGATTTGGAACCACACCCTCTCATCGCATCTCCCAGTGCGCAGAGTCCGCACGATTCGAGATCGGCCGGGTAGGACAGCAGAACGTAGTTGAGAGACACATTCTCCATCTCGTCCAGTAGAGGTTTGTAGCCTTCTATTCCGTAGAAACTGCACAGTTCTACCGGTAGATACCAGAGCATCCTCAAGCTTAGCTTTGACTTGGCCGATGAAGTCCTGATGTACACGGCGATCTTACCCACTGCCTTGGACAGCTCTCTGAGACACGGGTCGCTCTCCAACTCGGTCCGTTTCACCTTCGCGGACCTAATCAGAGACTCCACTATCACCAATGTCAGACTTGTGGCCAACGCCTCCGATACTTTACGCTTGGTGACGTGCGGTGCACGGACGGCGAATTTATCGTTGCACTTAGGACAACACTTGAGGTCCACATCCAGGTTCAGTCTGCTGACAGGTCTGCCGGGTAGAAACACTTCATTGTAGCACAGACGGGCCCCACCGTCTCGGTTTGACAGCATGGTACTCAAGTGTCCTCTGGATGTGACGGTGTACCGACGCAATATCTTTCCGCTCGGGTCAACGGGGTCTTCCATCAGCAGCACGGGGTTGATAGAGCCCCACTTGTCCCGTTGTGGTAGAGAGCCAACTGGCCCACAAGCCCGCTTCAGACAGTAATGTACAAGGTCGTCAAATTTAAGGTTATCCTTCACGTTCACTGTGAAGACGTAAGGGAAAGCACATGACCCGTCCGTTAGAGTCCCGGTGAGGTTGTTGAAGGCATCTATGGTGTCCGTTGTAAACCTTTCACTCGTTTCTGTCCTCGGGTATGGCGCAACGGGGGACGTGAACTCACCGTGGCTCGGGTCGCACGTGTGCCTTTCAGCTGCGTTGACCACATCGTCGCGAGACACGCGCTTCTCTTCGCGACGAATCGAGGAGGGCCCCTCTCCTCCACCTCCCTCTTGCCGTTCCAGATCCTCTCTGTTGTCAGGGTAGTTCCACAGTGAAAACGAGATGTGATCTAGTCCCACCAACGGGATCCCGTGTAGAGACTGATGATCCGCGACACTCTGGTCCAGTAGTCCCTTGGTAACCATGTCTTTCAGCTCAGGGGGGTCCAAGCTAACCTTATCTGCGTAATGCAGACCAAGAGCGCGGTTGAATAGAGGGTAGTGGTGCATAATGTCATACTTTCTGCTTAGCATCTCGCCTACCGTGTGGACAAAGACGGAGCAAACTCGGGAACCGAGCTGTAGTTCCTCATCCCGAGGGTTCTGCGTGTAATGCTCTAAGAAGATAGCGCACTTGACACCCTTAGACCTGCACATGTCCACGAGATCGACCTGGGCCGCCACAGATTGCATATCGCAGATCGGCTCCTGGAAGCGAATCTCCCGCTCCAGTACGCAGGTCGAGCTCCCCATTCCGCTGATGGAGAACCCCTCGAGCACCAGTATAGGGCAAAGGGTTGCGTCTTCGAAGTTGCAGCCAACTAGACAGGCGCTCTGCGAGTCACCTCTTTGCAAAACGAGAGCCACGGCGGAGGTGTTCCAAAGGTACCACTCGTTGTCACGGCTTCCTCGGGTCACGTAGCATGTAACGGGAAGCTTTGGAGGTACGCTGTCCTTACCACTCACAGATTGTCTCCGCTTCGGACCTTGTGCTTTGATGCTGTGCGCCATGGTTTACTGAGGCTGGACCTGAGTGATACATCCAACATTGAACCACCCCAGTGTGTGACGATGACAGACACGAGAGCTTTGTGCTTTTGTACTTTGAGCTTAGGGGGGGGGGGGGGGACACGACATAGAAACTCGTCTCTGTGTAGGAATGAAACACGTACCATGACTCACACACACATACATACTCACATCGTTACTGGAAGACAGGAAGTGGGCGGAGGAAGATCCCTTATATCCTGGGTCGAATCTGTAGATCCTGTTCTCTGGATTACCGCAGATGTTCACAGGCTTCTCAGTGTGTCTGAAAGAGGGAAGCTGCTGCAGTTCCTCCATGGCGCTCTCCACCCCCAATCTCAAGGTGGTGCACATGTGTTTATTCTGAGCCTGCACCATTACATTGATGTCCAAGTGTAGGAGCACCGCAGCTAGCAACAGTCTCATCATCAAGCTTTTTCCACACTGTCTCGGGGCTAGGCACAGGGTGTAGGGGTTAGCGTAGCGAGTGAACTCTCTCTCCACCTGGTAAAGGTGACTGAGGGTAGGGTTTACGTGGTCGTAGTTCTCCGAGCCCAGAGGGGCCAAGCCCATCTTGGTCAGCAGAGCGTGCTTATACTTGAAGAGAGCGTCGCCAAACTGATTCTTGGTAACACCCAACACCACCCCCCTGAAGAGCTCCAACTGAAAGGGTTCCATCCTCATGTCTTTGACTTGGAAATATTCAAACACCCTATCTATCAGTCGTTCGAACCGGTACATGACAGAGCTGAACGTGTCCTTGACCGAGGCGTCGTGAAGCTGTAGCTCGCGCATCCTAGCCTTTGCGCCTTGCAGCCCCAGCTCCTTTATCAGGGTGGCTTGTGCCAATCTGTCCTTTGTCAGGCGATTGTACTCGGACATTCTATCGTTCTCAATCTGCTCCCGCTCTCTCTCTCTCTCGTCCTTGGAGAGCCTGGTTCTCACACAGTCGACAACCACCCCGACAGGAGCAGATCTAGAGTTGTCGATGGGGTCTCTCACCAGCTCGCCGAGCAACCACAGTGTCTCGTCCGTGTTCGCGGACAGCGCTCGGTGGCGAGCTCGCATGCCCGTGGCTGCGTTACACCCGGCTCTTCCCTGGAGCTCCGGTGAGAGCGTCATACTGTGCCCCGCGGAATGCATCACAGACAGCCTTTCCACATGGCACACGGATAAGGAGCGTGTGAGCCCCTCCCGATCTACCGTGATTGAGTTTGTGTTACCGATCAAGATTCACTTCAGATACTGTTGGCTTTTCTCAGGTGTGCCCTGGTGCAATGCCAATCACATGGGAAACAGAACTGATCCGTTAACTGATCGAGAACTGCTCCGAGTTAACCGCACGCTGATGACTGGGGAAGAAACCGAGCTTTGTAGCCAGGTGTGGCGTTGTGACAATATCCCATACCAGCAAGACATGAAAGCCTTCTGGTTGACCACAGACGGGCGACTGGTCTACGTAGATCGCATCTCGGAAGACATAAAGTTCCGCCACCTCAGACGGCAGAACCTGCGCGTCGCTTTGTCCCTGTGGACTACTAGCCCCGAGCAATGTGGGCAAACGATGCGGGCCTCGGCGTCGGCTCACAATAACCTGATCGCGCTATGCGGAGAGGCAGCACGCTTGAGCCGAGGTCGGTTTTACAACCTGTACGCAAATTACCCTCTCCCAATCAACACGAACGGGGAGCCGCACGACTCCCTACAAACACTCAGGCTGCCCGAGAGGGACATAGATGCAAAGGAGATACAAAACGGTGGGGGGTTACTCCTAGAGCTGCAGCCTCTCTACGCTGCTTATTTCTGCTTCCTAGCAGACAGCTCTAAGTGCGAGAAATTGAGAGAGAGGGTATCGCTTCTGGGTGCTCAGTGGTTGATACAAGAGGACTGTTCAGAGTTGCAGTTTTCACTGAACCTGAGAAGGAACTGGGTTACAAGAATGATCATTAGATTGGGCCTCTTTCTGGCTGTCGTGCAACCTGCGCGAACCACGCTGGGAACAAACCCGCTTGCCAGCAAGCGTTAGTTTGAAACGCCTCCAGTTGGACGAGTGGCTCACGTTGGAAGAGTGTCTCACATTGGATGAGTGGCTCCAATTTGTCACTAGCTCCAGTTGGAGGAATGGCACGGGCGTACTGAGGAGGCGTGTTGTGGGAGTGTTTACAGTGCAAACCTGGCTTTCGAATATAAGAGGAGAGATGTTAACTAGAGCACACGATAGGCCTCGTAGTATACACTGGGCCTCATTGTCCGTACAGCACATCGAGGATGATTAGCAACTGGTTCAGGGCTGCCAGGCAACGGTCTCGTTCGTCGTCGATGTGTGTCAACGTACCCAGAGAACAGGACCTTGCAAACGCATGGGCTGCACAGATGCTCTCACGAAGGTTTCTCGAAACCCAAAGACTGGACAAGGCTCTGGAGCACATGTGTGACAAACCCATCGGTTACTACGTTTTCATGAGACCCGAGAGGGCACAAGGTGTCAGGTTTGCGGTGCTGCTGCGCTACAAAGCAAAGACGGTTCGCTACAACATTCGACCGAATGAAGACTACCGCAAATACATCATATCCACGCTGGAGGGATGGGAGATGTGTTACGATGACATAGCCGAGTTTATAGAACACTGGGACGAGGGCGTCATTGACTGTGATGCTATCCGAAGAGTGGCAACGGTCGAGGTGTCGGCCGGTTCACCAAGCCACTTGGACCTGGCCAATATGAACAAGCGCATACAGGACTTCCTCGATAGCTACGAGCATAACAATCTCGGTTTCGCGTTCCTTGGAATGACTTTCCTAGTGTTTAAGGGTCTGCCGGTGAACGCTCTACGCGCCATGGGTGTCACTGACAAATTCATAAGTGACCACAGACAAATGATCGAGACGGACTCGCTGCCAAGTGTCGCCTCTGTTGAAATCTCGCAAATGCAAGAGTACCCCGTTTGGCAACAAAGGGCGACGCCGCAGGGAGATAAACGGGGGTTGCAGCAGCCCAGTGGGCCCACCGTGTGCTCCAAAAGTCCAGACGTTGTGTATCCCACCCAAGCCATGCCCGTTGATACTGTACATGCAACGGATGAGATAATCCAACCGTAGCATTCGTGAGATTACCGGTGCTTGAGGGCGGGACCAAGGGGTTGGGAGCTATATAAGAACGAGGACGAGGCTGTTCTCAACACCAAGGCATCTTTTCCACTCTGAGACCTGACTCGAACCGAGCCTCTACCAACATGATGTTGGTCCAACGCTGGGAAACCGAGACCTGCGCAGCGACGGACTGCACCCCAACCCCAACTCACACAGACTCCGTGACCACGACACGATGCGAGAACAGGACCCTAGTCCTTGGCCAACGGGTTCGAGCGTGGGCCGATGCACACTATGATGAACCCGCGGAGCTGTACCAACCGTATTCAGACGCCGAGGATGAGGGCCCGTTGGAAGCCAAAGAGGGTGATTCTTATCGGTCAGATTCAGAAGACGATCCGGCGTTGTCAGACGCAGACGAGGATCCCGCTCACAGGTATTACAACCAAGACGATGTTGCATATCAGCGAAGCAACGGTCTGCACTTTGAAGAAGGCTACGATGGAGGCTTTTGGTACAGACCGGCTGGTGTGTTCTGCATGCAAAGAGCCACAGGAGTTGTGTTTGAGGACGTTGATGTGTAAATTCGTTTGTATCATGTCATACCTAGCCCCAGATTACCTGTGTGTCCGTATGTACCTTGTGTGATCCCACCTGCTCATAATAAAATAAAAGAGAGTCAGTGTACAACTTTGTATTTTTTATTATTTCTCAGTGTTACAATACATACATATACACATGTTACTTGTAATACACTTCACCCCCGAGTCTGATAGATCTTTCCCCGCTGTGTATCTCATCTCTGGTGTGACACAGGAGCAAGAATGCGGAGAGCATGTCGTCCCTTGTATATTCCCCGTTTACAGACTTCTTGCCCCCTGTGGTCACCGTACTGCCTTTCGCAGACTTGGTGATGGAGACCATTGCCATTTCTTCTCTCAATTTCCCCAGTAGAAGCTTGCCTTGCTCAGCGTGAGCCTTGTCAGTGAGCCTATCCACGGGGAGAGTTATGATGTCACGTGTCTCAAATACACTCGCTGTGATATCAGTGGCCAAATTGACTCCCTTGCGTGAGCGCCTGTACATGAACACGTCCATATTGGACCCCATCTTGTTGCTGGAGCCTGCACCCTTTGCTGTGCCCAGTACAGACTCGATCATCCGAGTTTTCTTGGTCGCCTCCGATAACACTGCCCATCCCAGGGACATTACGGTGTCACAGTAATACATTGTTTCTCTGTCGATCGCAGAGACCGCACTGAGAACCATAGCGAGCTTGGTCCTGGTGCCCACGTGCTTCCCTAGCATGTACTTGTTGTTTACGTGCGACCACTTGCTGTAGAACAGGACCTTGAACCCGGAGCGCGCAAGAGAGTGCTCGATTAGATTTTTGACATCAAACAGGGCGTTGACGTAGGTGTTTTGTTCAAATACCAGCACCACAGGTATTTCTTTCCACATCACCCTGGGCATCAAGAGTTTCAGCAGCCTGATGTGGGCGCTTAGCAGAGCAGCGTAGACTCGAGTAACTTGATCCAAATCACGTATCTCCAGTTCCTCCAGAGCCATAACCTGAGAGAGAGAGAGAGAGAGAGAGAGAGAGAGAGAGAGAGAGAGAGAGAGAGAGAGAGAGAGAGAGGTTAGGGGTAAAATCCACAGTTAGCACTCGGAGGACTTAGCACTAGCCAGCATGTTTTGTCCCGCTTGTCAAGCCGCTCGGGAGGACGTGCAAGCGATGATGGCAACTCCGTGGGAGTACCTCCTATCACACTACGAGTTCATGATTGTGTTCGCTTCATTCCAGCGCAACTTTCTCTTCTACTCTAGCATGGATCACGGTCAGCTCAGACACCTGTACAGTCAGCTCGTGTCCTTCTCGCCTGCTAGGATACTCACAATCGACACCATGATCTCCGTTTACAACAAAAGAGGACTGCGTGAAAACATACAGTGGTATTCAGTCGATGTTCCGTGCGAGTTGTCGAGGGCTATAACACTCGTGATTGGCAACCGCGTACCGCATCAGTTTGTAAGCAGGTGCATCTCGAGCTGCAACTGCAAGGGGTACGAGAATATGGTACTCGCAGCGTTCGCTTCGGCCGAGAGCATTCGCGGGGGAGCCCTAAAGTACATGGCTATCATCAAGGAGAGCACAAGGGATAGAGGATCTCTTCACACTATCATCTCTCTAGCGGTTACGGGGTGGATGGTGAATCTCTCGGACTCCAAGTGCACATGTGGCACCTGGACCCAGGCTCTGGAGCTGATCTCGTGCTTCGTTCCCGACACTGAGACAACCTTGACGCTCCAACACGAGGCTCGTATCAGCGCGTACATCTGCACCCTGTTAGACCTGGCCCCCGGTACGAATGGGCCGTGTAGTCTCGCAGAACGCAAACCCCTAGATTACGGCTACATGTTTAGTGACCTTCTGGTCTCAGGTTTGGATGTGACAGAGAACGTGACAACTCACCACTAGATTGCCACTCGCCAGCTCCACAGCACAGCACACCCCTGCGCAGGACCTAGAGCCTCCTCCGAATGTTGGGTCGAGACACAGGTATGCTCTGACCACGGACGCCCGATTCATATAGTCCAAGGTGACGCTACTCGACAGGAACTTGTTTATGACCGAGGCCTCGAAGGGAGTAGTGTTGTCGGTCTTGGTGTCGGTGGACGATGTGCTGCTGCTACCCGTGACCTCGCTCTCAAATCCCTTCGGCGTGACCATGTTCATCAGGTCCTTCAGGTGGTTGTCTACGGAGATATGCTGAGGACAGTACACTCCGAGGCAGAAGCACGTGAGGCCCGGATCCCTCTCGTGGTACCTACACTTGAAGCTCTGTGACACTACGTGGTAAGCGGGCTCCCCGTTGTCCCCGCGGATATCGCCCACTTTGTTCAGCCAAGGGGTGTTGTTGACATGACTGGTGATGTGCACTTGCTTTCGCCCTCTGAACGCGATGTTTGGTAGCACAGCCAGTAGCACCTTAGAATTAACAAAGCCCACTTCGTCCACCAGGATGAGATCGGAGCTCTGTCCTCTGCTAGCCTGGACAGACAAGAGAGAGAGAGAGAGAGAGAGAGAGAGAGAGAGAGAGAGAGAGAGAGAGAGAGAGAGAGAGAGAGAGAGAGAGATTAGGTAACCTAGATTACACTCTTTTCATAATACATTACACTGGACATTTCGTGTTTCATTCCTAACACGAGGAAACGAGAAAGCAGGACAACGGCAAGTTTGGGAGCTAAGACTGGGGATCGAGAAGCAAGTGGAAGACAAGGAAGCAAGCCAAGACCGGGCATCGGCGGACCCGTCATGACTCTTTCTCACATTGGGTTAATAGAGGATCCTCAATGGGTAAGCTACTGCGTTGAGAACGAATGCTCTTTCAGAGACCAGATCCAGGGGTACGTGTGCCAAACGCACTGCAGCAGGCACGTGTGCTCAGGTTTCAGTTGCTCCTTGATACGTTCCATGGTTACACGGACACAATATCACACGGGCTCGTCAGAGTCGTCGTGCCCCGTAGCGTCTCTGCTCGTGTTTCACAAACCTCAGTTGGAGTTCAGAGGTCCGTACTACGCGCCGAACGGAGGAGACTCTCTCGAAATGGGTTACGGTGCGATGGAACACAGACCGAGGACAGGAATCTGCTGCTCGGAGGTGGACGGCAACCACATAATGCTGAAAGCTAGCCTGTCTGTCATGATCGGCCTGTTCTCTACAGCGCTAACCGAGGACTTTGTTCGCGAATACGAGGTCGTGGAGAAGAGTAAAGGGGTCAACACTTTCTCGAGCAACACACGCTTGTCCTGGATGGGTAGGATATCCGAGCTGGCTGAGATAATACAGTTTGGGACCAAGCATGATCTGCGTTGCTCTGGAGAGATGTCCTTGGTAGTGAAGGACGCCGTGTTGAGGAGCGCCGTGGCCATATCAACGCTGTTCAACTCGCGCGACGATAAGATCGAACGCTTCATGAGGAAGATGATGCGTCGGTACAACGAGATGCACGCGAAGAGAGACGAGTTTTACACCATGGTGGTCATGCTGGCATTATGTCTCTTCCCGTATTTAAAGCATCGTGTACTGGGCGAACTATTTAACAACAGGACCCTGGTGATCATGTGCTTTGACAAGACTCGCACCAGACACAGCCAGTGGTCTACACTCTCAACCCATATCCACCTGCACGTAAAACAGTCCGAGTTTGTACAAAGGGTGCTGTTCAACATCGATATCGGGAGCTCGCTGCCGGATGTGGTCAAGGTCACCCTGGAAAAGTACATACCCAACGATAGCTACCCCGAGGACATGTCTCACAGCCGGGCTCCCAGAGACCGTCATCTCGAACCGTGCGCAGTTGCCCATCACACCGAGACGGGTCAACTGGGCTCTTGGCCACGTGGAGACAAGACAAAGGTGCCGCTGTTGGGGAAACGGAAGGCGCCTTGCTCTGCGGGATTCTACGAAACACACGAGGCTCGGCTCAAAGGGAAAGTTGTGCGTTTATAACACTCGTACCCACAGCTAGGGTCAAATCGTTGCCCTGTTCAGTAATACGTTGACTGTGCGCTGTGGTGTTTGATGTGTGTAATGCGTGTATTTTGTGTGACTGTACCGAATAAAATGTATCCCATGACACTGGGTCTTTCCCTGGTTGATTCATTCTAGTACACTCGGTGAGAAATAAAGACAAAGGCTCACTGGACACTCTCATTTCGTTCATGGTTTATTCAGACATTTGTACACTCATACAAAGAACAAGAGAGGACCCAGTTGGCCTCTCGTCAATCAAAGTTATATATATATATATATATATATATATATAGATATATATATATATATATATATATATATATATATATATATATATAGATATATATATATATATAGATCATTTGTCTTCAGCTAGTACATTTCTCTGATCTCTCGTTTTCTTTTGCATGCAGACTGGCCTTTTCCACTGTGTTGTACCCTTAGCCCGAGACTGCTGCTGCCGCTGCTGTTGCTGCTGCTTAGAGCGCACCTTGTGCTGCCTCTTTTCCATGTACTCGTCCAGTAGTTTTTCGAAGTTGACTGCAGAGCACTTTGAGCGCTCAGCGTTGTGCGTTTCCAGAGCCTCGCGTTTCCACTGCATGTTGACTATGCTGGTTATGGGAGCGTTACCAAACTGCACCAGCGCATCGTAAGAATGCTCAGGTCCGGCTCTGATCACTCTATCAGCAAAGTCTCTCCTGGACGATATCCCGCAGTGCAAGCAGCTCCACGATTCGTGAGAAGGGCATGTACGCCGAGGCTGATGTCGCCGCTCGTCCTGCTGCTCCCGATCGGGCACCTGAGTCTGAGAGCACAGGCGCTCGGGACAATCCGAAACCCACATGATCCCTGTCAAACACGTAGATTCCGTCAGACGCAATGTCATCGAGCGAATCGCCCGTTCGAACGCATCCTCGATTCAGCTGGCGAAGCGTACAGTAGGCAGTGATGTGCGAGAATAACCAAATCAGGGAAGCTATCTTTCTGTTGTAGGTGGTAGGTTGAACGGTCTTTTTCAACTGCAGCTCAACCCCCTTGTCCAAAGGTAAGGCGATCATAGAGACTCTCTTGGACGCGAATATGTTCTTCACCAGACTCGAGGCGGTCTCTATAGGAAAGCCCGATGCTATCAAGTGCTTGAATAACACAACCCTCTCGCTCGTGAAGCTGTACCTCGGCTTGTATCTACGTACGGGGCCTATCATCGCCATGCACATGTACGAGAGCAGTTTGTCGTTGGTGCCCGTGGAGGCCGTGGACATGAGTTGCATTCTCAGCTCTTCGACTTTCAGCTGAGCCCGGTACACGTCCACCTCCTCGTTCGGGTACTGCTCCGATAGAAACTGGGCTCTATCGCGGCTCCTATTCAGCGAGCCGTAGAATTGGTAGAGGCAACGCAAGGGGTAGGCGCTCAGATACCGCGGTGCCTCTAGCTCCTCCAGTGTGTGGCTGTGAGATTTCAATTGGTGGAATATTTCTTTCCCCAACGTCTTTTGCTTGGTTATCTCGTCCAGTCTTTTGAGCGAATCCAACTGCTCGAGAAACTTGATGGGCTTCAGGCGCTCACCCGCGCCACAATCCTTGCTTGCTTCGGTTAGGAACACACTGCCACACGGTCCAGCTCTCACCATTTCACCGTCGTCGTCTATACTGACATTGCACGTGTTGGCCGCTGTGCCAGCAGGAGTGTCCTTGTGTCCGAACGCGAACTGCTCGTGTCTTAGTGTGAAGTGGTAGCACGATATCTTCCTCCTCACGTCTTCCCACGTGTCGACGGTGATATCCGATTCAAAGTAACACTCGGGGCATTCCTTGGTGTCCATGGCCAGCTGTGGCACCATGGGGTACCGAAGCATGAGCGAAAGGAAGTCCTGTAGCGAGTCCAAGGTGTTCAGGGACTCTTGGTGAGAGCACGTGATGAAATCTCTGCTCAGCTTCGCGTAGACACCAACGGCTTCGGACAGTGTCAGCGGCTGTTTCGGCTTTCCGACTATGGATTCTCCGTTCTCCACGCCTCGGACCGTGAGCCACACTGTGTACTCGTTTACCTGTTTATCGCAAGGGTCTTTGGGCGTGGAGCAGGATCGTTTGGGTTCCTCAAACGAGTCTACGAATTCCCGCAGTCGTGGGTCCAACTCTCCCAGCAACCTCGCTCTGCACGCCAAATCGTACAGGTCGATCACTCTCGTTGTTGCCATTGTAATTCTCTGGCCATCGGGAGGCTCGATCTCAGCGCCTCTAGCCCTCCCGGTGCTACCGCGTCAGCGATATGTCTCTGACCCTCCCACTCTGCCAGACACACCATGAGTCCTATCCATCTGGGGTCTCGTGAGCGCGATGGGTGTTTCACGTCGCCTCTCTTGGAAACAGATGGCCACAGTGTCGTTAGTTGAGCAAATGCAGATATGCCAGTCTCGCCGACGAACATCTCAGGCAAGGCGTAGTGCACAGAGAGCTTTTCATTCCCGGCCCGGTGGGAGCAGGTCTCTTTCTCTAGGGTGTGCGGTAGCTCCCTGAACGCGTACGCTAGTGCGCCAGCTCTCTTTCTTTGACCGGTGGTCACGATGATGCAGCGGCTGATCTTGCGAGCGACTTTCAGCATCTCCTCTCTCCCCTCGCACACCACAATCGTAATCTTTGGCCGGTTAGGATACACATCGGGGGAGAGTCTGTCGGCTAGGGCAAGCGTTCCCATAACCAGGTTAAGAACCCTGTCTCCCGCGACGTCCGAAGAGCCGTGTGCAAACACCGGTCTCAGTCCGCACCCGTAAACCAGAACCGTGCAAACATCGTACATCAACGAGAAGAAATGATAAGGTTTGTAATACTTGACGAGCCTTCCGTCTTCCTCCAATCTTGCCCTGGTACTGTAGTCTTCATTGTGTACTGGTTCAAAGAACACATGCCCTTCGTTACAAGGACGAGTGGGGACGAATTCAATCTCGAGACGGGAATTGAGTAAGAGGAAACTCGAAACTCCCCTCTCGCGCCACTCGCAGTCCACTGTGGTCTCAGGGTTCTCATCTTGTTCTTCATCTAATTCTTCTCCTTGTTCTTCCTCAAATCCAAGCTCCGGTTCCCCGTCCGAACCACTTTTTCCATCGACCTCAAAGTCCGCGGACCGCGCTTCGCTGGCCGAGAACTCTGGGTCGCTTTCGCCGGACCACACAACCTCTGCGCGATTCTGTCTCGCGTATGACTCCTTGTAGTCGATCAGGTACCAAAACCTTTCTTTCCTCGGAATCAGTTTCCCGTCGGAGCACCTCTTCCACTCGTGCAGCTGCTGCTGCGTACCCTGCCAAAAGCAACCCCCTGTGTCTCGAGCGAGAGCCTCTGTGAAATCCGCCCAGCCGGATTCCCATCTGTACCTTAACTCGGACACCTTGGAGCAAAATGCACCCGGGTTCCTCTTTGACCACGGTAAGGCTCTCTTCCAGGTTTCAGGCCCTCGAATTCCCTTTGGTAGGCGACTCAGCTTGCAAAACTCGCTCAGCGAACGGTTGCAACGAACGTGTACCTCGCCATAGTCACCGTTCCCGTGCTTTGCGCTGTCCACGGGATAGTTGATGACAACGTGCAACCCCGGCTCCCCTTGCATCGCAGACACCTTCAGGGTCCCTGGGTTTGAGTGCAACACCAGGTTGCCAGCAGAGTTGACGAATATGACCCCTTTGGACTTTGAGATCGCGGCAACGTCCTCACTGTCTCCGCGAGGCTCTTTGCGGGAGACAAGATACCCAGTGGTGCTTGTTTTCAGAACGTCTAAACCTGGGGGCAAGGCGTGGGACCAACCTTCTGTCACCGAGTTCGCCTCTGGTGTGAAGACATTGACCGTTCTTGATCTGAAAGGTCCGGTTGCACCCGCAAACCAGGCCAGTGCCCGCTGTATGTAATTGTACACACCGCGTCTCAGGCATCTTATCTCGAGCTCTTCGTGCACCTGTCCCGAGAGCATTCTACACGCCAGTGCCCTGACAAACTCCGAGGCCGAGCACACCTCATTGTGAAAAATCTGACTCTCATCAACCGCAACGAACGGCTCGGTGTCGTCGCCTTGTACCTCGTCACGAGAGGCGTACCACTCTCCAGGTTCAACTATCACTATCAAGTTGGTGATCGGTACCATGGCATTGCGTTGGAACGCGTTCAGTCCTCTGTTCAGCACCTTACAAACCCCTCTGGTCCACAGCTTTTCTCTAGGACAAGTCAGCACACGGGAGCACAAGGCATCGAACCCTGTCCACGCCACGGGGTCTCGGATTCGTGCCGTCCTAGAATCAATCACAACGTGTCCGAGCGAGGATAGTCTTTCCGCGCCTCGAGAAGTCTTTAGTCCCAGAGACAAACTGACAGGAGGAGCGGCGCAATACCACTTTACAGTAGCGATGCTGGAACACCGGTCGCCTATCGCAGTCAGGCTCTCAGACACGGGGTATTCCAGCTCCCAGTCCTGATCTTGAACTCTATCGCAAGGGGCCTTTTTGAACGTCCACCGGGAACCTAGCAATTTGTCCCAAGACATGTTTCCCTTTCCCTCGTTCATCTCGTACCCCTCTAAGGGATCCCGGCCTCCGCTGCGCATGAACATCTTGTCGAGCACGAAGTTCTTGGGTTTACACTTGATGAGTTTGCGCACGTCTATCGGATCGGGACACGGCCACTCTGGGTCCTCGTTTGTCAACACGTCCGTCCTGTACAAGGAGCTGCTCTCTACAACTACCGCAACCGACTCCAGCTTCTGCACAACGGGTCCCTTGTCTCTCAGGTAGAACAAGGGGGACTCTGACGCAAAGGCAACGGTGTAACCGTCTACCACAGTGATCCCCGGGTATCGGTTGATACCAGTGGACCTGCTCGCCAGTCGCATGAACGTCCAATCACCCAGGGTGGTCCTGACCTTACCCGGGAAACCCTCTACATTCTCAAACTCGAACACTGGGCCGAGTGTCCGAGAGTAGGCTTGTAAGAGGAGCTCCGCTTCGTCTCCGCGAGGCAACAGTTCACAACCTTCCCACAGTTCAGAGGACTGTATGGGCTTTGGGTTGCAGCATCTCGACATCAGAGGCGACAGCCTGTGATCCTGAGCGCACAAGAAGGCTCCGATTGTGTTTGACCTCACTCTCTGAGAGTGGAAAGGCGCGTCCGTGCCCCGCGTCCACACCGATGCACCTCTGTGTCTGCTGAGTGTGATCAACTTGTACAAAGGGAAGCAGTTGACCCTGCAGCTTTCGGCTAAATGGCTCAGGAGAGAGTACACCGACGAGAGCTCGCCCCTGCCGTGCAGGGCAAACTCGTAGTCGAGCATCACGTCTCCGATGTTCATGTCTGGGACGCAGGGGTGCACGGCTCTGTAGAACCAGGTCAGACAGGCGCTCACATCAAAATTCTTCTTGGTACCCCGCGTGACAGAGACCCTGGCGCAATGTCCCAATAGCACGGCCTCGTCCAAGCACGCCTCGTACACGGAGCCGCATTCGCCCGTGGCTCTGTCCGCCCTAGCCGTTGAGTACCGACTCGGAGACGATTTGATCGTGAGGTTGAGATTGTATTCTGAAAGGGGGTACGAGAGCATGTCTTGTTCGCTCTCCTCAAGATCGAGTTCTCTCGCTACCTCGATACACGGGAAGAACTCTCCGTCTCCTATGGTTGAGGAAGCCTCGGCCGAGGAGCCCCGCGTTTGCCTTTGCGCCCCGAGCCGAGGTCTCAGAGGATCCACCTTACAAGGTCCTTCGTTCGTGGGGTTGTCAAGGGCCACGTCAAACGGGTACTGCTGCATCTTCCTGCGACAGGCCTTGAAAAGACGCACGAGTCTCTGTTCCTCGTAGCCTCTCGCGTTCTCGCTCCGTATGGCCTGCTCTATCCTGGACAGCTCTACGAGTCCGACGGCCTCGGCGACGGCTCCAGCATTGTTCGGCTTTGCGGCTTCGTGCGAGTAATTGAGCTGAAAGAAGCAGTCAATTCGATCGAGCACCGCTGCAGTTAGGACACCGGCTCCTTTCTCCGAGACGATGACACGCAGGTCATCCGTGAGCTCAGTGGGTTCCCCTAACCATCTGGGTTCAGGTAGAACTCCGTTTGTGTTCGGGATCTTCAACATGGCTCTGCTTTGGCCGTGCTTGGACTCAAACACACCGCAAGCTCTTAATATTTTCAAGTTGACTAGTCCCAGCGTCCGTATCCCAAACGTGACCCACTTGAAACTTGAATCGCAACCTCTCCCCTTGGCAAACATGACCAAATGTCCTGTTCTCTCTCTGTTCCTTGGAACGGTGCAGGATATGTTCGATATGATTCGATCTTCATTGTTGTCCGTTTCATCCGATGGTTCGCAATCAAAGCTAGCCCTTTCGCTTTCCTTCTCGCCCGTGTACTCGTTTTCACCCTCGCCGGTGCCTTTTCCTTCCTGCTCATAGTCTCCCTTGATGTCCTCCCACTCGTGGTCTTCGGCCTCTCTCTGCTCGGGCTTCTCGTTTCTCTCATCGTTGTCATTTTCTTCCCCGTTGGTGTCGTTTCTGATATCCTCACCAGCTGACCCGTATCGGATTCTCAATATCTCATCTTCCAGCTCCTCGTGCATTACCTCCTCTCCACCCGAAAGCTCCAGGCCCGCGAGACCCGAGTGTACTCTGGGGTTCACGGAGACAATCTTTCTGAGTTCAGATAAGGCCGAATGTGATTTCACGTTACACCTGTAACAGGTCTTCTCAGAAGCGAGAACGGGTTCTTTTAGACACAGGTGCGATAAGAGCAGAGTCTGAGCCTCTCTCAAGGTCAGGGGTGCCACGAACGAAAGCTGCACAGGGCTGCATGCGCGCTCCGATTCCTCCACACTGAGCAACCTGAAGACATCGAATGCGTACATCACAGCGACGCAACCCGCGAAACGTAACACCCGCGGAGCGACAATGGTCATGGTCCCCGGGAGCAGGCATACCGATTGATTGAAGATGTGACCGTTTGACCTGAACCCTCTCGGTAGGACCCTGTGATACTCAGAGCTCCTTAGGACGTGCAGCATCGGCACCGCACCAGCGAAAAGGTCTTTCCGTAGATGTTCGTCTTCGTCACCCCCGTCTGGGTGGCAAGATATCACAACAGGAGGTAAGCCCTGAATACCGCTCTCTACTCTCAACAGCGAGTACCCACACGGGAACCATTCCGTTATATATCCGCTCGGAGCCGGCGTCTCACTCTCGTTCAACCGATAAACCCCCTGCTCCGGCCTAGACATGGCAGCCTTGACCTTGGGCACAATCACCACAGCGTCTCTCAATATGTGTCTCAAGACTACCACGTTCTCGTTCTCCACGAGAATCGAGAAACCCGAGGGGATTCTGGTCATGTCTCTGAGACACAGCAATCCCTCGTGATCGCAGCGCCCGAGCGCTGTCGATTGTTCATCCGCGAGAGGCTCGCGGTTAACCCGGCTCGGGGGGACACGGACGTCTCTCAGTAGCGGCGAGTGCTGCTCCAGAGGGTGCAGGTCTCTCAGATCTAGGATTTCCCCTGCGTCGGGCACAACGCATTTTAGTGTGAACTCCGTGCCCAACCTGCAGTCTCCGATAGCCAGGGCGCAGAGCGTGCGGACTATCTCCTCCCGGCAGCATTCGTCAAAGATCAGACATACGTCGGTCTTCCACGATGCGACCAAGCTGTACAGAGATAGACCGTCCGTTGTGTAGATGTAGCCCGAGCCCACCTGAAGGCCTCGAATGTCGCGCTCCTTGACCATGTAACAGGTCTGCCAGTTTGAACACAAGCCTGCCAAGGTTTCGTGTGAATCTGAGCGTCGACAGACTACCAGCGAAGGAGTCGTTCGCCTTCTACCGCATTGCCTGAAAGCTACGTCGGAGAACACGGAGAGGGTCTCCTCGAAGACCGCGAATGCTCTATCCCCGACGGACAGTTTCCTCGGGAGGCGTGGGTCTGCAAAATTCTCGATTTGCACCACGCGGCCTAGGCTGTCGACCGTGGTGATGCCCTCCTCTGTCGGCACGCTGTACACCTCCTCGGATACCCCGAGGGCCGAGGAGGAGAGGTTCTTCAGGTCTCCACGGTACGAAGCCCTGCACCTCAACACGAACCTCGCTAGCCATTTGGGATCTAACTGAGCAAACACATCGCTGGAGTCTCTGAATAGGTACGATCGTTCGTCATCCGTGAGCTGGACCTTTCCCCATCTCAGGCAAGTGTAAACGTAGAAGATGTACTTATCACACATGCGAACGAGAGATCCCGCGCCACACCTGTTGGACCCCACGGCGATAGGTCTGCGTCCCTGACAGCCGGGTGCGCTCACACCGAGGCGATGTCCGCCTCGAACGGTCCCTTCTCGTTCTGGAGGCAGAGAGGCGCGTTTGATCATTCCACGCCCTTGAGTGTCACCTTGAGCAAGGTTGTTTGCCGTATCTTCTCAAAGTACGATCTTGATCAGGATGCGATGTCCTTCGTAAACCAAGGTTCGATCCGGTCCGTCGACGGCAGCAAAGCGCCCGGGAGCAACACCGTTGAAACAATGCAGGATGACGAGGTCTTCGGTCACGAGAAGGCCAGAGACCAGGGGTTTGAGAATGTCAGTATGAGTTCAGAGTACCCCTCTGACGAGGTAGCCAAGAACCGGTTCAAAGTTATACGGTTTGAGAATAGCGACAGCGAAGGCACTATGTCAATACAATCCGACCCAGACGAAGATTACGGCGAGGACGAGGAGACTCACAGGCCCGAACACAGACGCCTTGCCATATGCAGAGTTACAAAATGGAACACGGGAGATCTAGTTAGAGAGCCTGGGTTACAATCGAACACCACCAGTCTCAAGCATAGATGCACGCGATGCGAGGCCTACAACGCTCACTGTAAGTCTGCTGCCGAGAACTACAGACGGGTCCTGGCCAGCTACACCAAGACCGTGTCCGAGCTCATGATAGGCTTCAAACAGGTTCTAGAGAGGTACCCGGAGCTCAGGCTCGACTCGAGCGACGATCGTATCAACTACATGGTGCAGGCCACGCTTGGGCGCAACAACCTTGTGCGCGAGATGGTTCGACTGGCTGCAAAGAGACAGATGCGAGAGATCGTGAAAATGGAACCGGGCCAAGGAGAGTGTGACGAGTCCACCCTAGTTTCGGTCCGCGAAGCCCTGAACGCGTGCTACACCGAGAGCGAGGCGATCAGGCTGCTCCTCCAGCTCTACACCAATCTTTACGTGCGATACATACAGGTGTGGCGAGAGATGTGTTCCAAGGTGTCCAGGGACATCACGGTGATGGAATTTATCAACCTGACCCAGGACAGGCCGGGCGTAAGCCACGGGGAACCTTGGTCCGAGGCTAAAGCCTACGTGGCTCGTATTATCGACAAGGTGGACTCTATCACCCCGGCGTCCGTAGGAGAAGCTTGCACCCGTGCGCTGAAGAAGATAGACTGTGACCTCTCCTCGGCGCCTGCGGACTTCGAGAAACGCACAGATCTCGTACACTCTGAGCTCGAAGACATCCGCGGCTGCCTAGACAGCGCTTCTCAAAAGTGGAGTTGGGATTCGCGCATGAACGACCTGTACTTTGATATACGCAGCGACATCACGGTGCTGGAGGCCCTTGTCGGCGTGGGAGAGATCTCTGTGAAGACTCTGTTGTACGAGAGGTCTATGCTCGTCACGCAAGTGAGAAATATGACCAGGAACCAGGGCTCTCTCGAGCTCCAGGTGACTCAGACTCGATCCAAGCTGAGAGACTCGGTCTCTCGGCCCCGCTACGCTGCCATGAACGCATCTTAACGTGAACTAGGTTTGGGCGGTTGAACGGTGTGTGGGTTGAGGGTGTGCGTGGTACTAATCTCGCGGTTCCCGCGGATAGTGCGCATCTAGACGCGATGGATTCTAGGTGTGACTATGTCCTGTACGACAAAGACAACGACAGTTCAGAAGACGATTTCGAGTGTCTCCACTGTTTTGATATCCAGATTCAGGAAAAGTCAATACGATGCAGCTCAATACACAACACACCCAGCGTATCGTTCGATCGAGCGATGACCGGGCGCATGGTACAGCACGTAGAGGTCTGCGAAGTGACAGAGCGTTCGAGTCGGACCGAAGAAGCAACGTTGGACACGAACGGCCTCCCCTTACGCTATGTAAACGACGGAGAGATTATATCGCTCCGAGGTGTGGTGCATATGCAGGACGTGTCACCGAATGGCACGTGGCTGTCCGAGAAGACAGAGTGTGCAAGATCGATATTGAGGTTGCGGCTCGCAGGTCTGATGTGCGTACATCTTCCAGAGCTAAACAGAATAGTCCTCGAACAAAAGAACGACGATGGGTTATTGTATCTCGTAAACAAGTGGCTGTGGAACACAGGAAACCTGACCCAAGGCGTAGAGCTATTCGGACCCTTTGTGTGCGAGGCCATGCTCGCTCCGGTGCTCCATGTCATCCTTCGTTCAGACTGGATCGAGAATCGCAAGGAACTCTTGGAGACGAACAATGAGCTCAAGCCAGGATGGGCTCAGGGGTTTTACGATTGGAAGCGTCTCGCAAAGAACAGGAACAGCTCAACGATCTTCGCTCACATTCCGAGGTGTCAGCTAAAACTCAACAACGCGCACAGTTGCAAAGTCGTAACGCGCATCCTGTACAGGATGAGATGCTGCGGTTACACTGCGTGGTCCTCGGTCCAGGCAGTGCGATGCTCGGAGGTTCGCATTGGCGAGATCGCGTGCACAGAATGCAAGAGTCGAATCCTGACATCCTGCGTGTTTCTGATGGAATGCGCCGCTGTCGAGGCGTCTCGGCAGCGCGATTGGTTGGTGCGAAATGAAGCTGTGATTCAACTGTGCTGGCTCTTGTATCAAATACACAAGCCTCCCGGGGCACCCTCTGAAGAATTACTAGAAGCCTGGACCGAGTCCACCGTGATACACTCCATAAGGTTCCATGAGTACACAGCGTCGAACGGAGCCCTGTCTGACCCAGAGGCCCTAGTTGTCATATTCGCAAACGATCACACGTCGTTCGCGTCCAAATTCCAGCTTTCCGCCATGTCGGACGAAAGGTACAACGACGGCGGCCCGAGTCCCGATCCCGAACTGCTAAAGTTCGTAATGCAAAATGACAGGTTCTGCCCTAAGCGGGAGCCCGTGGTTTACCCGATCGCAAGGGAGGACGACTTTTACATCTCGACCGCGGTCGACGTCCTGACCAAGGCCCCCGAAGCCTCAGAAGCCAGGGCCCAAGAGCTAGACGTGGTAGCGCGAGCTCTCGTCTCGTGCTTCCCTAGAATTGCGGCCTCGGCTCTGGACAATCTCACGCTCAAGGCACCCAACACGCGTAAGTTCTCGGGTAGAATATGGCCCGTGTTTGTCAACTCCACCAGGGCATGTTACCAGCTGTTCAAAGCCCTGGCTCTGCCCGTGTCGCCTAGCCCCGTGTACACACTCGAGCTGCTTGCGAGAGGATGGAGATGCGTAAGGTGCGAGGTGTTTGAACGTTTCATACCCATGAGCACCGGGGGCCTTGTCAAAGTCAGCAATGAGCATCATGCAAAGCACCTCGCGGGTCCAGTGAACACTCTAGCCAAGTTCGGTTTGATAAGTGAATCCGAAAGGAACCTGATGCTCAAAGTGTTGACCACGGGGGTTTTACCTTGCTTTGTGAGCGAGGGTGACAGCGCGCCAGACCGACTCGTGAGTTCCACCCTAGCTTTAACGTTCGCGGCCTGCGGGATACGGGTCTTTGGGTTTGACAATGACAACACCGAGTGCGCACAAGGCGCAGTTACTTATGCCGGTTTGGTGTACTTTGCAGCCTGGTACCTGCTTGTGTACATGGGAACGTTGTACACGGAACCCACGTTGAAGGAACGACTGGTCCGCAGCGGCTCGGACGCCGACAAACACCTATGTGCAGCTCTGAGACTTGAACGGGACACGGAGGGCTCGGGTGATTACAGTTACAAAGTCCTCGACTATAATGGCAGAGAGATCGTGCGAGCTCTGCGGATAGTGTTCGGTGACCTGCTCGATATAGGCACCGTGCTACGCTTCGCCGAGCTATACGTGCCAGAGCTTCTTGTACAGATGCCTTACGCGAAGAAGCTGAACTGGATACCGGGCAGCGTCAAGAGCGCAATAGAGAGCCGAGACATGTGGTTCGCCAAAGAGCACAGGCACGGGTTGCACCTCGAACATCACGAGCCTCCATTCGCGTATCTCGGGAACCTCGCGTGCGGTCTTCACAGTAGCATCGAGGGTACGTTGGCGAGGTCTAACGCTAGACCGATCGCACAGGCCCCGCACGGACCCGGAGGCGAGTTCGACCCGTGGTGCGACACGCTCCGGGTTTTGAACGATGACCGGGATGCCGGTCTCGATGAAACCCTGCGCCTGGAAATCGAAGAAGAGTCTGTGGAGAAGTTCTACAACTTGGGCGGATCCGAAATAAGTCAGCCATATGAGCGTGTGACATCCGAACAAACCAAAACACACGAGGTCCACTCGGCCGAGCTTCAGCCCGGCGAGGTGAGTGTAAACGAGGCACCCGTGGTGGCACACGAACAGTTCAACGCGATTGACTGTCGTCGTGTGTGCAAATGGCTACTGGTGGAGAATGAAGACAAGCTGGGCTTCCACCAAGGACACGGATTCCTAACTATATGTTCGGACCAAGCGGTAGACATCACGCACCGTGTGGCGACCCCGGTCATGAAAAGCCCTTGCATGGCAAACATAGCCTCGACTGTGTGCATGAAGAAGAGCCCAGATAGCGTAGACGTGAGGGGAACCTCTCACCGTACACTCATAGAGGCGCTGTGGGTTCTGCTTGTGCACTCCAAGACTAGCCCCAGTGCACCAGCTGCGAGCGTGAACGCACCACTGGAACCGTCGACGCACGAGGCCCTGGCTGTGATGGTACACTTAGCAGTCAAATGTTTCAACCTTGGAACCGACACATCGCTTCGAGTCTGCAACGACATAACGGCCCTATACGATACGTGCTATCGAGAACGCGAGTTCATACCCATCGCTGCGATTGTCGGAGGCTTGTTTCGGGTCAACGTGGATCTGAACGTGCACGGCACGAGGTATTACATCTTCAACGAGCACTACAACGGACAGTGGGCTCCCGGTTCCGTATGCTACAGTAGGGGTGTCTGGTACACGCTGGGCAAAGACCACAACCCAGGTGTTCAGGCATCCCAGGAGAGACGTACCTCGAACCGACATCACACGGGCACGTTAGGCGCCTACCTCAGGCTGAACGATCTGAATGTGCGTAAAGTGCCATCCGATCATTACTGTGGATTCCACACAGTAGCTGTACTATTGGACTTAAACGGAGGCAACGGTGTCGACCGTGATGTTAGCAAAATGTTGGTCTGTACAACCGCTCAATACATGATGCAGAAACCCGAGAGCAAAGAGATCCAGACGTACCTGGAATTGAACCGACTTAACAGCCTCGATGCTCTGGTAGATTATCTCATGCTGCCCAATAGGTGGTTGACCGTAGATGAAGTCAACTTCATGCTCGAAGCGCATGGCAAGCAATCGGCTGTGATCACAGAATACTCATACCCCATCTACGAACAAGATTCTAGCCATTACATACTCAAAGCCTGTCACTACGAACCCGTAATACGTGTTTAATGCAGCTGATGCGAGCTAGGAAGATTGCAGCTGACCCCGCTCACCCTGGACACATAATGTTCGAGCCCCTCCCCTCTGGCATGAGGCTGAGGTCCATCAGGACCAAGACCTCACGCAACACAAACAGTTTCTCCCCCTCGGTAGTCGGGCTCATCAACAGGGCTTGGGCCCCGCAACTGACTGACTGACTGACTCTGTCACCCAAGGGACTATTTTAAGTTTAATTTCATTTTTCTCTTCTCTTCCTTCTTTGATTCTGATTCTGATAACCTAGACAGTTTCTATTGCTCGTATAGTAGCTAAGCCCATTTGTGTGTACCTGTTGTGCTGTGTAATGCTGCGAATGTCATTGACTCTGGTTTCCATGTACATAATATATAAACCACTGACACACATATATAGTTTACGCTTCTTTATTTTCACAAAACGTATTATTTCACAAAGGCGTTTTCACAAATGAACCAAACATCGGAAGGCTAGTGACACAACCGTGCCGTGCACCAGCTTCATCGAGACTTCAATGTAGCACCGGCACCAAGCGAACAGTTTCGGTTCAGTGTTTCTCACCAGACCTTGAGAGCTTCTGGTTCCCGGATGTCTTTGTGTAAGTCCTGTCCGAGCGCTAGTTTTCTAGGTGCACGGTAACATAGGGAGCCGGCCCTGACCACTCTGTGGTCCCAGGGTTGTATGCTTGCAACAATATCGAGATCGTGGCAACCCTCGATTTCCAGCCCTTGCACATTCCAGCCGGACTCGAAAAATGTCTTTCTACTTGTGACGTCCTTTGAATTAACGCATTGTTCACCGGTTGATATTCCCATCTAGAATAGGCATGACGCTGCACACCGAGACACTGCTGCTAATAGTAGCGCTCTCGGTCTCGGGCTGTGCTGGGAGACCTGATAATTACTTGGATGCAGGCAATCTACGATACTGTCGTCCCGAAGTGGACCACTGTGCCAAGATCAGCGACGCGCCGCATGCAACACTTGCTTGCACAAAAAGGGGTTATGGGTTCTGTGACTACCGGTGTAGTTTGGGGCAACCTGTCATGCCGTACAGCCCCTACCAAGGACAACGATGTGCCACAAGGTGCAGGAGTGGGTATTTTGTGGGGCTACATCGGGGCTTAGAGGCCTGTAGACTGCATACTCTCCCCTGCCCTGAGGGTCAAAGCATGATATTACCCGGAACGTTTTGGCACGACACGATATGCGGATCCCCACACCACTACAATGTACCGGGACTCCTGAAAGATGTGGTGTCTAGAGCCCTCCGTGTTACCCTCAATGAGCTGACTGCAAGGTGGGTGCCTGCCATCTCGGCTTCCGACGTTATGAGACTGTGCAGAGTGATGACCACTTATGGACAGCGGGGGTCCTGTATGTCCAACTTTGAAAATATGCTACATGGCATGGATTCCGCAGCCGAATCCTTGTACTACAGAATGAACACTCTTTCCCTCTTCCACGCCTCCAAGCAACTGTATAACATGGTGGTGAAACCCTTTGTTCGTGGTAATGTGAAGCCTGAGTTATCTATCCGGTTCCTAGAACCCAGTCCGTGGTGGGTAGGGGCACGGGACACGCTCATAGTGCAGACAAGATTCACTATCCCCATGGGCATGTCGTACAGGTACAGACCCACATTGCTCAATTGGTACACGGGCAAGTTAAGGGATATTGCGGTGGTGCGAGCCGACGAGTCGAACGTGGTGTCTTCCGAGTGGCGATACAACATCACCGGAGGTGTCGACTGGCATAAAAGAGAATCGAATGGCTTCTTTGTGTATACGTTGGACATCTCCTTGATCGTGAAAGACTTTTACTGTGGCCTGTTCGACTCTGTGTACGTGTCCGTGGACGTCTACGAGCGGCACGGACCCTCGTTAGGTTTATCCAACACGCTCGACGTCAACTGCGTCTGGGAACCCAAGCGGCATCCGGCCTGCGATTGCACACGCGCGTTGTTAGACTACACCAACCCCGACGGCTTGTGTTCTCCGACCTGTACCCGGACCCAGTTCGCGCATGTCTCGAACGGATTGGAGGGTGGTAATGACAACCAGTGGACCCTAGAAGTCAAACGTGAGGACCCTGACACCTCGATCGGTGGCCAGGGTCGGGTTTTGTACGGTTCGGTTCCACCTAAAACCGAATGCTTCTGTCTTGTCACGACGTACGTTTTTGACATCTCGACAGGACCGAAACGAGGCGCTCCGTCCGCGCCTCTAGACATGATGCGATGCGATGTCGTACTGGTGGAGTTTAACATCTGGATAGAGAACCTTCCCCAGGGTATCGACGAGCCGTACTTGCCCATAGCCGTGCGATCCTTCTCGAAGGATGCCAATTTTAAGACGCACGAGATATACATACCGAGAGCGGCCAACGATACCCTGCAAACCATCGCACGCCAGGCCTGGGGGGGTAAGACTGGGGTTAAACTCAACTTCCTACACCGTAGTCGAGTCGACCCTTACCAGGAGGAGATCGCAGCTGCACTCGACTGGATATTGAACTTGCAGTCGCTAGGGGACCGTTCTCCTCGAGTGGTGGTCATCGACGTGAACCCCTCGAGCGCGCAGGCTTCCGATTTCGCTACAATCGACACCCTGTACGGGTCAAAGTTAGAGTTGATCCCCGGGTTGTCAGCAGGCAAGTTAGCGGACGTCATACGGACCAGAGGATACACAACAGCGTACAAGCACTTTAGATGTAGCGACACGGCGAGGTGTTCGATGTTACGCGCCGTACACGACCGAGACGACAACGTCCTGTACCTACGCGCTGTCAACGATCCCATTCCAGAGTGTCACGAGACCCCGTTGTCCTCCCAGAAGTGCATCGCGTGCCGAGACAGAGACGTGATCATCGTTTGCCCAAACAGCCTCCATCCAGCAGAGGGGAAGGATAGCACAGGAGGAGCGCTGACCATTCGACATTACACCCATCCGCGGTTTCACAACCACACGCACTCGTACCCAGCGGAGCCTGGGCAGGAGCAAGCCGAGAGTGCGTTGCGAGAGATAGGCCTGATCGTGTCATCACACGGAGCCTTTCTGAACCTGGACACCATAGCAGTGTTTCCTCAGACCAAAACAGGTTGTGAGCGAGTGAGACCCGGTCGATGGAGCGTAGGAGAATATGCGCCCGAGGACACTTATGCGATCAGGCTGCCGCGTGACGAGCGGTACCCGGAGAGGACAGGACTGTTGGTCTTTGAGGAGCTATGCGAGAGATCAAACAACCGTGCGGGGATAGTGGTTTCCGTGCCATCGGCCGAGTACATCTCCCAAGGTCGCTGCAAGTGGCTGGGCTTGGCCAACAGACACAGAACGAACCATGTTGATTCGAGTGACAACAGGGTCCGTTACTCCATGCAAGACCTCACCCTATTACTCTCGGAAATGGCCAAGTGGGGAGTGTGTCGATACTCGCTGGGATACCTAGACTACACCTTCGGTAACTCTGAAAGCGTTCCGACCTTCACAGAGCTCTCGCGTATAATCGCCTCTGATGCCATCAGGGTCCGGACTTTACATTACCGCTACACGAGGAACTCGACCTCTGGAGGATACGCTCACGTTGACGGTGTGTACAAACTGCAAGGGGGTATGTTTTTCCAGCGCGTGTCCGAGGGTACGCCGTTGAGCAAAAGCTTCGTCCCGGTTCCGGACATGCCAAACCTGAGATTGGGCTTGTCCTCAGACATGAACGTAGGCGCTTCGCTGACCTTGAGTGACGTCATCATCTTGGATGTAATCGAGAGAGTCGGGGTTATACCTTACGGAGCGCAGGTCGTCAACTTGAATTACGAGGGCGCGGCTGCGTTCGTCGATCCAGACAGGGACAGAATCTACATACACTCTCCGTCTGAGGTTGTTCGAAGCCACGGTCTCAGGCTACCGTCCTTTGGTGTACGGCGCGAAGACGAGGAAACACGTCCCAACGATTGCTACGGCTACATTAGCAGGGCTGAGCATCGCGCTCGGGTATCGGTGACATTGCCGATTAGCAGGGAATCGAGGGATGGTGTTCTCCAGAATATATTGGACCTAGGTCGATGGTTCCGGGTACCCGTGCTAACGAGAGATGAGGAAGATTGGCTTTCCAGCACTGATGTGATGAAAACTCGCACCACCCTACGCTCTCCTCCTCATCAAGGCTCACATGGGTTTGCCGCGATCATTGATATAATGCACGTTACGTCGAAGATTGTAGAGTGTGTCAGGGGCTCCAGTTTGTGCATGGAGTTGGCAGACTACGCGGAAAACAGTTGGCCCCAAGGAGGCACAGGGTACCCGATTGCAATCTCCAGCCTGTTCGCGTCACGCGATGAACTCTTGCTTAAGCTGATAATCAGCGTTAGCCACGGGGCAAAACGCGTTGCGATCCCGTGCGACCTGAAACCCTTCTCCTTGGGATCAGAGCGGCCCTCGGTCCCACAGCCCAGTCCGGGCTACTACACGCCGACCCAAGAGTCCCCGATTGCCAAGGTGAAAATGTATGTGACAATTGTGGGACAGCTGAACTCGCGGATCGTGCAACTCGTCTCGTTGCTCTATTGCCCTGACGCGGACCCGGGTCTCTCAGATCACGCGCTTTGCTCGGACACACACTTTCAAAAGACCGGGCAATGCATGAGCGCCACCAACGAGTCTCTCGTGGATCTTCTGGATGTGTTCTCTCAACTGAACTCGGCGATCCAATGGAACGCAAAGACTACGGAGCTGACAGTGCGGCGCGTGGCATACATGGCGGATCGCACACATGCGCTATCACTGAGCGCGATGGTGCTCGCTTTATTAATTGGCGTCACCTCAATCGCGTTGCTTTGCTCCACGTGTAAAGGGAGTAGATACGGTGAACAACGTTACAGGAAACTGCAATGAATCCCCACCGCAAGCACGAACGCTGTCTCGACCTCGCACCGGTCCTATGTGTCCTTGTAGGTCTCTCGGCTCTGCGTATTTACTCTACAGTAGCCAGTCAACAAACGGCGAGTGCCACGATCGAACGCAAAGACAATGACAACTCACGTGGAGACTCCCTGGATCACAGAGTGCTACTCCACCCCGGCAGATGGAAGATACGTGCACCCGACGTGGGCGCCCCATACCTCGCGTACCATTTCTTTCTGGGATTTAACTGGACCGAGCTCAAAGTCGAGTACCCAGAGTGTTCCCAGGTGACCTGCAGAGGCCTACCTGACTCTCATCGAGGATGCGATCACATGTGCTCTAGTGGCACATGGCGCGATGCGACCGTTGCCTTGAACACAGCTGTGCTCGAGTACAATAGGGCCACGGCGTTGCTTGACGCTGTCTTCAACGATCTAGCCGCTCTCATGGACACGCACATCGAGCAGCACTGGAGCACATCCGAGGACTCTGTTTCCAAACTCTTGTCATACCACGGCGATGTATCTAAATCGGGTCTTCGAGTCGTGGATGTGTTGCGAGACCACAGGACCATGATCGATGAGGCCCTGGACAACGTAGTCGCTCATTCACAGGGCGTGTTTTCGTATGCTCGCATCAAAGAGCCTGTCTCGATGTCCAGTGATACGAGCAAGTTCAAAGCTCTACTGGACACCTGGAAGAGTGGCGCGTTTACGTTGTCCGTACAGCTTAACGCAGTCACATTCGCTTGCCTCGGGGCTCACCAGCGCTTACTCTCGTGTGCACAGGGTATACTGAGGTCGGATATGACTGGGTGCGAACCCGACTTTGTCGTAGAGTTCTACACCGACACACCTGTTGCGAGCCGCTCGCTGTTCTCTAGGCTCGTGATGCTTGCCAAGAGGGAGCGATGGACTCCCGTCGTGCTTTCCCGCTGGTACATGCCCTTCCTAGACTCTTCGAAGGGGAACAGGACTTGTTGGCTGGACAGGCCCATGTTGAGCGACACTCACGGAAACTACAGGGTGCCCCAGTGTGACGCGAGGGGGGTATGCGAACCCCTGGAACTTGACCATGGTACGGTGTCTGCGTGCGAGGTGAACGTGAACGGAGAGATAAGTTTCGAGTGTCCCGTGGCGTGTGGCGAGGCGTGCTTCGGCCCCATCTGCTACCAGCCCCAATCGGACACGTACACGCCTAGGGCCGCGTCCCGCGGAGCGCCTGGCATCGATTCCAAGTACGACCTGGTCCGGGTGACCAAGAGTCCCCGGGTGCTCGCAAAGGTGTACTCTCTGTCTGATTTCGACACACGGACGTCACTCGCTAGCGTCCGGGACCAATCCGCTCGATCGTCTGAGTTGCTCAGGCGGGGAGAGACTTTGTTAGAAAACATAATCTCCGCAAACGTCACCGCTCGGAAATGCATTGACAGAGGTTACGCAGAGATGACAGCGCGCTCACATGGGACCAGATGTATCGACTGTGAGAGCATGATAGCCAGCAGTCGGTTCATGGCGGCCGCCTCGGTCACCCTATCAGCTCTAACCTGCCCTGTGTTGATTGTGGTAATCGTAAGACTGAGATCTAGTACGATTAACCGGGATTCTCCGGCGAGAAAGGGGGATGTTTACTTGTGAGTTTACGGGGTGTCCATCTCTATCTACTAACAGAGATTGCGTGAGCGCTTTTCATTCTCATGTATGTGCCACAACTCCCGGTAGGAGACCGCGATGGCTTACGCTAAACCCACTGGCGGCTCCAGAGCCTCTCCTCGGGATACCTGCTCACCGAAACCAGCACCGTTGATACCCCAGCGTAAGAGATATGTCTACAATCCGACTCTGACGAACGCTTTCGTTCGGGACATCGTAAAGAGTGCACGCTCCAAGAATGTGACCATCCAAGTCCCCGCAACCCCATACTCGACTATCAAACTGGTTCACGTACTGTGCTCCGCTGCAAAGTCCAACATCTGGAGCCCTGAGTGTGAGAAAGCCTTGGTGGAGTGTCTCCCCCTGAGAGAGCACCATAAGGCCTTTCTGTCACATAACATGTTTGCGACCATTATCGGAGCTTTGGTTGCCAGAGCTCTAGAACAAGCGACCAGCGGTCGCCTAGACAATCTGGACCTGCTGGCCGATCGACACTACGTGAGAAGCATCGCGTGTCACGACTCCAGCGAGACCAGTACGATTGAAGCCCCTGCGTTTGCGGGCATCAAGGCCATGCAAATGGCCAAAGAGGCCCTGGTTGTGAACGGGGGGAAACTGTGCCAGTTCAACGAACGTTGCGGATCTACCCAGACCGAAGAAGTCGAGGCCTGTCCACTCGAGAATATCTACACTGAAGCGTACGCTCTCATGACAACCGTTGCCAACGCTGGATTTGAGCACCATTGCGAGAAGAACAGACATCATCCCGAGCACTTTTCCCCAGGTGAGATGGATGCCACTAACCTGGTCGAAGCCATAGTGGATGGCTTGGCCTTTACATTCGAAAGAAACAAGGAGCACGTGGATGTGCACTCTTGGCTGAATATGTACCGCGTGGACATGTTTAAGGGTCCCGATAAGGAACTTGCCCAACACATCATAAGGGCTCTCAACCTCTATATAACCAAGGCAGATTATGAAGCCCTAGAGACCTTGCAAAGTTCAATCTGTTCTATCATCGGAGACCCGTTCCCGTGGTCGCCTGTGATGATGGGCGATTGTTGCAATCGCAAACATGCCAGGGCTCATGCACCCAGAGAGTGAATCTGCGTCATGTTTTTCAATGGACACGTAACCCCCGAAGTTGATCTCGTTGAGCTGCGTGAGCCCTGATGGTTTACTAGAGCCGAACTAGTCACCTAGGCCTTTGTGACATGTATTACGGTGTAAAGTTTGCAGTGTGTGTTTCTACCATACGAGTCAATAAAAAGCTTGAGCCTGAACCAAAGCTTAACCGTGTTCGTTTTTTCTGCTTCTCACATTCTCATTCAATAGTAGATCCCGTGCACGATCAGAAACATGTGTCTGGTGCATAACCTAGGGCACAGTCGAACGGCTTGTTTTCAGTTAGAACAGCTAACTCTGGAGTCAAAGAGTCAAGGGGACGTCCTCCTTTCGTCACCGGGCATATAGTTTACTTTTTATTTAGATTACTGGTTTTATTTTATTTTACTATGTGTATCTTGTGTGCACCTTGCCCTATGCTGCTGTAACCCCGAAATGTCCCCACTGTGGAGGGGACTACTAAATGATTATCGTATTTATCTTCCAAAGGGCGGGGTTCATTAGTGCCCGAGTTGCTATAAAATGACCTAGACCGAAGGCTAGCTCTACCAGTGCACCATGCAGAACCCAGGCTACAGCACGAGGACACCCAAGCACGGACCAGAAGTGCAGATAATTCGAGGGGTTCCCACGATTGTGAACGTTGATCATCAGTTGGAAGCGGACGGCGAGTTGAGTATAACCCCTTCACACACCGTTCCCAATGACCTCGGTGGAGCTTTGAGTAAGGAATATGAAGTGCTGAATGACCCGTGTGTCATGGTGCACGTACCTGGGACGTGTGACACGTACAAGTGTACCGATTGTAACATTGTGCTCTCTGGCTACAAGAGAGGGGACCCTGGAATAAATGAACACGTTTTGAGCGGAGGAGGAGAGTGTCGGTACGTTAAGGCCAAGTACATGGGTCGTGAAAAGGAGCTTCTTATCATACAAGGAACAGCCCGGTTCCAACGCGGGCTTCTAGCATTCCCCGAGTACATGTTGTGCTCCAAGGATGGGTATTTCAGGGTCCACGGGGTCGAACACTGCATTGTCTGTGCATGTCCGTCCAGTCAAGGTCATTATATGGCATGTGAGGAGATGGGTCGCAGTCTCAAAACAACCCTCAAGCATCTGAAGCTGTACGAACCTGCCAAGGTGACTTTGTTCACGGGAGGACTCTGTGTTACATGCACACCGACGCGAACCGAGCACGATAGCGTCTTAGCGTTCCCGAGAGACTTCAGTGTACTCGGGGGGTCTGCTAACATGTACTTACTTCCACAGACGATAGACACTCACAAATGTTTCATGTGTAAAATCCAGGTACAGAACTTTGTGCAGAATGACACCTTGCTGGGTGAGCACATCTATCACTTATCCACCACAGACGGGTACTGTCCGTACATTGCACAGAGGTTCAGTAATCGCGAACGCGAATTGATGCTCATACTTGGTAAGGAACGGTACAGAAAGGGATACATGTCATTCCCGGATTTCAATGCCGCTCTCGGGAACCCTACGATTGGCGGAGCGAACCACTGCGTTGTCTGCAGCGCCGAGACCTTAAAGGGAACGTATCTAAGCGTTTGTGGGCATCAACCGCACTGCGGTGAAATGACATTATCGCTTCGCACGAGGCTGAAGACGATGACACTTTTACATTGAAGCAGTGTCCTTGCATGTGCTTGTGAATTGTGTAGCTGTGCCAACCACATCACAATGTATGACCGTGATGATGTACATCGTGAACGGTAGTTCAGTTACAGTTCTAACTTTTCTCGTGTAATAAAGGTCATGTGAATCAAAGTTTCGACTCCGATGTCTCTGTGGGGTGACTGAAATAAGGCGTGGTTGTGTTACACACTGTGACATTGTTGTACGCGGCTCTCCCAAGGAGTCATTCAGTGACAGAGCTAGAGTGAACATCTCTGCTTACAATAGTCTGAATCGAGGTAAAATAGTCCCATTGCGCTCGTGAGCCTTGTTGTGGCTATTTAACACACTAGCAGATTGGTGGGAACCCTTAAAAATGAATACTTCGCAAAGTCTGCAGGGCACCGGTGATACTGTTTACGAATGCAGAAACAGAGCTCCGGGTGGCCAACCCGCCACCTTGAGATCCCGAGCTGGTGCCGGAGCGCTGGACAAGGAGACCCGGCAACTCGTAGAATGTTTCCTGGGAGAATATGGGGGACTCGTGCATCTGCGGAGTGAAAGCAAAGCTCTGTCCACGATGAAAAGAGTCGTGGGTGAGATTTTGACGAGAGACGCGTGTGCATATAACGGTAAGTGTAGAGACTGTGACACATTAATAAGTTAGCTACTCAAAAGGTTGTAACGAGTGTCTAATCGGGTCTCTTCAGGTATGATCAAGGAACTGTCATTGGATGACAGAGGAGATGACATGAGGTTCGTTGGTACAGTGGCCAATAGCCTATTCGAAGACAGGATCACCAACTGGGGCCGAGTTGCAGGCTTGTTAGCCTTTGGGGCTGCGGTGTCTCGGGACTTGCACGAGAAGGGCAGAGGAACCCATGTGAAGCTGGTGGCATGCGAGATCTCCACGTACTTGCTGACTTACCAGACTGTGTGGCTGGTGGATAACAACTCGTGGGTGAGTTCCAATAATGGCTGATGTACGTGGACATATATTCGTGTTGATCGCTTACATGTACAGTACGAGCGAACCTGCCCTCACTCTGACTTTAATGTGTCTTTCAGAACGGATTCGTCGAGTTCTTTCGCGTAGCAGAACCGCCGGCCACATTGATGGGCACACTCATGACCTGTGCTAGATGTGTTGACATTGGGGCAAGGCTGATCCTGTTGATCGGAATATGTCTAACATTTGAAAGAGTTGTTTTTACATGAGTCAGATTTACGCTGAACGCTTCCTGTTCTAACCTTCCCTCGTAATTAGGTTTGACTTGTGATGGAAATGCTTAATAAATGATTGAATCACATATGTGTGTGTGTTTTTATTTCCCAATGATTCGGTGGTGATGATACCACACTGGGGCATATAGCCAGACCAAGAACACAGGAGTCGAAACACGGTAATAATCTTTATTCGTAACCGATGTACAGTGTTATACAACAACAGTGAATTCACAGAGGCGTATTGAGACCGTTAAATGCCATTAGCGATATCCAGGGGTGTGGGATACGCAGTATAGTCTTCAAAGGGAAATAGGTCTTCGTGTTTTGTATCTAGCCACAGCAAGCACTCTCCTAGGCGGTCTGACTCGGTCAAATCGGCCTTGCTCTCGGGGAAGTCCATCGTGAAATCGTCAAACTGAAAGTTCTCAAATGTCAGATACTTAGTGTACATACACCCCGCTTCGTTTTCGTGAGACTCGCTCTGCTTCCCGTTGGTCTCGGCTATCGGATCTTTGGTGTCCAGACAGCCTCGTGGGCTGTATGTCTCGGTCCAATCACCCTCGCCTTCGCGGACATCCATCACGAACCCGTGAAACGGAAGGTTGTCAGGTATCAGATCCGTGGTGGCCATGTACCACGCTTTGTTTTCCCGGGGCTCGCTCTGAGTCCAGTTGGTCTCCACTACGATCGAGGGGGGCTTTAATATCGGTTCATCGCTGGCGAGACAAGCAACCTGGCATTCGGGCGAGGCGCTCTGCACGAGGGGTGAATTCGATCTTGGCGCGTCGCCTTCGCCCCAGATGTAATCCAGAGCCTCATGCCAGGGTAGCACCTGGTCCAAGGGTAACGGTGTAACGGTTTTGAAATGCCCTGTCGGCACGCTTGCCACGACACCGAGTCCCATCAGGATTTGGAACACGTTATACGTCACGCGAGTTGAAATATTGAGTCTTTTAGCCAAGTCCGATATACGAAACATGCCTGGGTTAGTGCGCACATACTTGTACATAATCCCAATGTCCTCTTTCATGCAATCCCGTGCGGATCTCGGTATTTTACGCCATTGCATGTAGCATTTTGGTTGCCTCTTACCTCTAGTCAGAAGTCCAATACCTCCTAACCCGGCAAGGATAAAACATACATCGCGATGGTGTTTGTAGTCTAGTTTCAGTAACATTCTCACATCCTGCGAGGTCAAAGACTCTGAGGTGAGCAGCAGCTGTAGTATCCTTTTAGTGAGTTTGGTCAGAATCGTAGGACTCCGCACGGGTGAACACTGCATGGTATGTGGCATTGGGTGCTCGCGTAGATCTCGGTGAGGGAATATCAAGCAGGGTGTTTAGAACAGTCCTACTTTGGACCAAAAAAAAAAAAAAAAAAAAAAAACATGAAACAGGGCTGTTTGTACAACCGGGGTCTCCGACCGAGCTGTTTAGATCCTCTTGCTCACCAACCAGGCTATTTCGCTCGGGCTAAGGTGTATCTCCCACAGCCAAGTTGTTCACCCAAGTGCGGTCATTGACAGAGTGAGTAACAAGAGAGCGCGCTGGAAAACCCTAACATATCCCTCAGATAGGAGTCTTATACCAGCAGTACAAAGACAGTCTGCCACCGCCATGACCAAACACACGGAGACTCCCACTTGGACACAGCACACCCGTGACCTGAGCTAGACTCTTTCAAAAGACACTTTGTTACACGAGCTAGATTTACGCTGAATGCTTCCTCTTGTAAACTTGCCTCATCATTGGGTTTGACTTAAGATGGAAATTTGGATCTTATTAAACATTTGAATCGCATGCATGTGCGCGGTTTGATCTAAAGATGATTCGGCTGTTATCGTCATACCACATTGTATATACATATAACTGGACCAGGTGCACAGGAGCTGAAACCAAAGTAATGATTTTTATTTTCTAGCCGATGTACAGGGTCATACAACAACAGAGACTTTACCGAGGCTTGTGTAGGTCTTTGATGATACCACAGTGTATGTACATATAACTGGACCAGGTACACACGAGTTGAACCCAAAGTAATAATCCTTATTTGTAACCGATGCACAGTGTCATACAACAACAGAGAATTTACAGAGGCGTGTGGAGGTCTTTGATGATATCAGCGATATCATGGGTTGTGGGATAAGTTGTGGGATAAGTAGTAGTAGTAGTAGTAGTAGTAGTAGTAGTAGTGTCTTCATTGGGTTGAAACATTTCTTCGGGTTCCAAATCCAGACACAGCAAGCTCTCTCTTAGGCTGTCCGTCTTGGGGCAATTGAGCTTGCCTTTGGGTGAGTCCGTCAGGTACTCGTCAAACGGAAACTTGTCATATGTCAGATCCCTAGTGTTCATGTACCGTACTTTGTTTTCGTGAGACTCGCTCTGTGTCCCGTTGGACTCGGCTCTCGGGTCCTCAGTGTCCACACATCCTATCATGTTGCCTTTCTCGTTCCAACCGAGCTCGCTCTCGAGGAAGTCCATCGTCAACTCGTCAAGCAGCAACAAGTCCTCATTTTTCAGATCCTCAGTGTCCATACCCCGTACTTTGTGAGACTCGCTCCGGGTACAGTTGAACTCGACTCTCGGGTCCTCAGAGTCCATACACCCTGCTAGTCCGGATGGCTCGGTCCAATCAAATTCGATCACGGGGAAGCACATCGGGAACTCGTCAAACGGAAAGATCTCAAAATTCAGATCCGTAGTTTCCTCACACCACGCCTGGGTTTCGTGAGAGCCCTTATGCGTGCAGTTGGACTCCAGTAAGATCGAGGCGGGCTGCAAACCTTGGTACTCGATCTCGGGTTTGGATATCGAGCAATCGCTGTTGATACACTCAACCTGACATTCAGGCGAGTAACTCTGGACTAGGTGTGAAGTCGATCTCGGTTCATTGATATCACCCCAGATATCATTCAGCACCTGCTGCCAGGGTAGCACCGGGTCCGATTCGTAAATTGTAGGAGTTTCGTAATGAGCAATCCCTACTTTTGTCAGAACAGAGAGTCCCGAAAGGATGTGGAAGATGTCACACATCCTGCGACGATCAATATTGAGCCGTTTAGCCAAGTTCCCGGTTGTAAACACACCTGGGTTAGTGCGCATATACAGGTATGTAGTCCCCATGCTACTTCCCATGCAATCCATTCTAGTTCCCTGTATCCAATACCACATCATATCACTTTTGGATCTAGTCAGAAGCCCAATATCTCTTAGCCCACAAAGGACAATCCATACCCTGCGCTTCGATCTGTATCCTAACTTCAGCAGCGTCATCACATACTTGCAATCGAAGGAGTCTGAGGTGTGCAGCAGGTTCATGATCCGTTTAGTGAGTCTGGGCAGATGCAAAGCATGAGGCTCAATTGGCCGATGCATGGTACGCGAGAATGGTTGGTCATTTAGATCTCAATAGGAGAACGACTACCTAGAGTCAGACTTAGACTAAACTTCAAGACCACGTTCCTTAATATACACACCAGTGTCTCCACATGGGCGGGATCTCTAGTGCAATCACACACACACACACACACACACACACACACACACACACACACACACACACACACACACACACACACACACACACACACACACACACACACACTTGTACCATACACATTCGCTTATGTGGGTTGATTCCGTGTGTGTGTGTGTGTGTGTGTGTGTGTGTGTGTGTGTGTGTGTGTGTGTGTGTGTGTGTGTGCGTGCGTGTGTGTGCAAGGCAAGACCTAGGACCAGCAGCAAGGGTATGTCACACCGTTCAGTGCACGTCTATGCATACATGGTGGACATAAACAATAAAGTGTTGTACCTAAACTGTGTTTGAATCATTGGTCTAGCCAGACCCCGAAACCACACTGACACACTCATCGAGACACACAGGGTTTATTCAAGCATCCAAATGGGAAACACATAGACATTTATTTACAAGGTCAAAAGATGTCTACAGCATCTTAGACCGCTTCTTTATATAGTTTGTGATCACAACACCCCCTCCGCCACCACCTCCCCCGCAGAAAAACATGTAGCATATCCCAACTGAGAGCGCGGTGCACCAGGTCAGTAGTATAGCAACAGAGGTCCATAGGGCCGTATCACTGGCAAATCCCGAGAGCCACCCGTCAAACGTGACCCTGCTAGCCCTAATCTCATTGTAGCGCTTGTCGAATTCTTTTATGCTTCTCGTGATGTTCTCCAGGTCCTGGTGCACGTCGATGAGCTGTACGCTGGTGTTTATGGCCTGCAGTAAATCCATTTCGGGCATTCCAGGGATCCCGTCTCTCAGTAGATCAGAGAAGGATAGGATGGGTCCGTCCGAAACGTGCCGTCTGGAGAAGGGTTTGAGCGGAGGAGACTCGATCTCGACAGCGGCTGAACCCTCCATCCAAGTGACTTTATTATCCTGGTAGCAAACACCTCGGTGACATGGGGCACATACTGTCTTGCACTCGTTGGGATCCTTGACACACCTGAGGTACCTTTCGTGAAGCTCGGGCTTGTGACAATACTTGCCGTAACACTCGGACGGTTCGTAATACCTTCCGTCTATCATCCACACGTTGTAGTCGGGCCAGCAAGGGACCCCGTCCGTGCTAATTCTGGGCATTGGTATTATCCCTCTGACCACGGTCTTCGCCACGGTCCCGGGGATAGCGTGTACTATGAAGAGCTTTCTGTCTTTGTACAGGGCCGCGCCGACTGTCGGGAACTCTGACAGACCGGGGTGCTCCTGCATGACTTTCATTCCGCTCGTGCAACTCCCCGAACGCTTGGACGCTATCTGCCTCAGACAATTTTCCACTCCTCTGGCCATGAACTTGGTGTGCATGGCGGCTTGCGTCATCTGATGGGTCACGCTCTGCGTCTGAGCGTACCACATTTGATAACTGGCCATGATCGAAAACTTTACGTTTGTGTCACGCAAAGCAGCCTCTGTGTTCCTCATTATTGCATCCCTCAACATGGCAAAGTTACTGTTGGCGATATCGGTGTTCTTCTGTAGATTCTTCTCCTGATCGTCTATCCTACCATTGACCAGGGCTATGTTGGTGTCGAGCTTGTTGCTTACTTCGACTAACTTGTTGGACACCGACACGTACGAGTTCTGTAAGGAGTCCATACGATCCTCTAAGGCGTTCACCCTATCGGAAACGTGCCACGCGAGTCCCAACGCTGCCGATGCGGTCACCAACCCGAAAATAAACCTCTTGTGTCTAGCGCGACCTCTCGGCGGGTGGTCCAGCCAGGGGAAGGGCGCGTTGTCGTTCAATTCGTACATTGTAGCCTTCTTCTCCTGAAGGGCCAACTCCTCCAGACCTTGCCTCATAAACTCTCCGGCCCTGCGAGCGTCATCGATGATCTCGTGCGCAGAGTTACAGAGCCTGCCGTAATCCTTCCTGCAGCTGCTGTCGCCTCCACATATGGCAATCAGACAGGGTCTGAGGGCGCTCACGTCGTAATTGACGCAGCTCACGTTCAGGTTTATGTAGTCTATGCCCGGTGTGAAGTTTGAGACGAAATACAGCGCTTCGACAGGTTTCACTATCAACCAGTGGTCGGCTTCGACCACCGGTTTGTCGACCGTGTAACCGTCGTCCACCGAGACAACGTTCACGCTGTGTACACTCTCCCCTGTGTTGAACGCGGTGCACACCTTGTTCACGGGAGGCGCGTACTCCACAACCTGTTCAGAATCCAGGATGCCTACCATGTAGTGTTTTCGGTCCGTGCTCGGCACAAGGGTGTTGACGTTGACCGCGATCTGAGGCGGCATCGTGGACACGGCGGCCCTTTTGCTAGGTTCTCCCGGGGTGCACGACTCGAGCTTGTACAAATTGACTATGTAGATGTCATCGTAGCTGGTGCTGTACATCTCCTTGTGGGGCTCCTTGAATACACCCAGCGCCCCGTGAGCGAGAATGAGCCCTGGACACACGATCGTGTTACTCAGGCCTATGTTATACTGGGGGTCCAGGCAGTTCTTTGCGCCGGATGCCGGGTCCTTGTAGTTGTTTTTGGGTACGTTGACGACGATTGCGTCCAGCATTGACAACCCCGCTCCGCCGAGGTTCGAATCGGAGCGCTTGCTTCTCCCGTGCGATCCGGCTGCACCGCTAGATACCCCCGATGCTATCTGCTGCCTTTTCCAGTCCCTGAGCCTGTGTACGGCCGAGGTGATACCTAGTATCGCGGGGGTGTCGGATCGAACGCCTCGTCTGAAATCCGAATCGACCGGTGCGACGACAAACTGGTTGATGCCGAACGCGACCGCTATAAGCTCCGGAAACCGCTTGAGGGTCTCAAATGAGGTCGCGGTTACGGTGATGTTCACCATGACGTCCCTTGCCCAAACGGTGACACTTGAACCAGAGCAGCACTTGGTGTTGAGGTTGTCCTGGCACTTCAACACGGTGCTGGTTTCCATGTCGGCCAGTGACAGCTCGCTGGTGATCTCGGACTGACGAGAGCCTCTGTGTTCGAGCGGGCTGATCTTCAGCCCCCCGGTGAGAGACAGCGTGAAGATTACCTTGTTGGCCCGGAGTCCTTGCCTTAGCAGAGTCAAGAGGTACGGCATGACTCCCACCGACGAGTCGTCTCCGCTCCCGGACGCCCACATGTTCTGACAGTGCCCAACGCGACTCATGTCAGCCGAGCCCTGGGGAGTCACGAACGCCTCGAACGCGCCCAGTTGCGAGAAGTCGATATCGGTCAAGAGATTGCGGGATCTGGGCAACCTGAGAAAGAGTGTCGTCACCCCTTCTCTGATCAGAGCCGAGGCTAGATCCGCTGTGACCTTGGTGAAATTTGCACCCCGCCACTTTGCGCGAGAGCACTCGGTCTTGCCCCAGTCCGTGGCGTCCAGCATGATAGCAGCCGAGTGCGTGGACACTCGCACCTTGGCTAGAGTCGTGGCTACGGTATCTAGGACCTCCGGGAAATAGCGGTCAGTGGACGCGATCGGAACGAGGCACTCGTCCAAGGGGACCTTCATGACCACATGGCCCGCCTCAGCCACCGTGTAGAAGGTGGCTACGTCGAGCGCCACCGAGAGATAGTTAGACCTGTACACGGCTCGGTCCAAAGAGAGAATCGAGGCGTCGCATGAGGAGGGTGTGAGAAAGTCCCTGATCTCTGTAGCGGTGGGAATGTAGGCCGGATCCCGACCCTTTAGACTCGCGGCGCTCGAGACCTCGCAGATTGCAATGGGGGCCGAGGCGCCACTGTCTGCGTTGGTTATGCCCACTCCAGGGGCTCTAGAGTTGCCTATGCAGAACCTGTTACCTTGGGACTCGAAGCAGTTGTCCCCCAGTTGCGCATAACAGGTACCGATGGACTCTAGGTCCCCGAGGCCCACGTAGGAGAGCACACAGGCGTACGGGGAGTTTCGGATAGTCAGAACGTCTTCGCCCTCGGGCCATTTTCTACTCTCAGCCGGTGCGTGTAGCGTCCTCCTCAGGAGCTTGAAAGCCATGCACTGAGGATCGGGTCCGCACTCGGCCGCCGGGTCCTCGCCGAAGTAATATTCTCTGTTGCGAGGGCTGGCGTGCAGCAGAATCGATATCTTGTTCAACGGGGTGTTAGCTACAACGCGGTCCGAACACTTGAACCGTTCGGGGACCACTAGACACGAGGTCCTGTCCAACCTCCGAACGTAGGCTCCGAGCATGGAGCCTTCGGTCTCGAGTTTGGTGAGATCACCCGCTGAATCCCGTAAGGGTCTCCAGTGAGCGTAGATCTTTCCCGGGCAGTAGTGTGTGCACATGTCGCTCGTGCGGTTGTAGTCGTCCACAGTCAAAGCGAAGCCGCTGAGGCTCTGGCCCTGACACCAGCTGTCCTGGGCGCACGTGCTGATGCTGATCCAAACGTAGGGAGCGTAGCCGTAAGGCTTGTTTTTCTCGAAAGGAAAGCACGTTAGACTCGGAAGCCATGACAGCGCCAGGGCTATTATGAGTCTCATGTGTGTGGGTCTGGGGTACGGTAAAGGGGATCCGCGCAGAATACAACTAACGCGAGATTGCACGGCCTGAGCTCGTTTGGGCTCTATAGTACTTGTTATTGGTGGATATAGTCTGTTACAAAAGGGGATTATCCGCGGGACCTCTCTCGTTCTCGGCGTGCTTGTATTTCATCAACGCCTGACATGTTGACGCGAGGCCGATGAACTGTTTAACCGCGTCGTTGTGAACCTTAGCCATATCCGGGTCCGGAACGAGAAACGGTCTACCCATGTGCGTTTTGATCCGGTTCATGATGCGAAGAGAAGAGCCGCTCGCCAGCGAGTATGATTTGCCAATCAGGTCCACTGACATATTCTGGATCACCCCGATGACATCCTCGTCCGTCACAGTGTGGGTCAGATGAACGTTGACTTGCCCCTCTGTGAATCTGTGCTCGTAGGACTCTAGGTACGCCTTCACCTGGTGAGGCTTAAGCACTTTGATGGAATCCAAAGTGTTCCGGTCTAGGTCGCACAGGGGACAGCTGGTGCCCTCGTTATCGTACTGGATATCAACCACGCTGGGTTGCTCCGGTGCGTTGAGGTTCAGGTAGAGCATCGGGTACTGTTTTTGTATGAAGCGATCGGTCTCTCCGATCTTGCCCACCTCGCGATCCTGTTGCTCCTGGGGCTCGGGGAACATGTGGAATATAGAGTCAGCCGCCATCGAGGAGGAATAACCTCGGGTTGACGTGGCCCCCGAGTCCGGGTTTCGAAACCCCGAGGCCGTGTTACTAACAGAAACGGCTGTCAGCGTCTCTCTCCGCGAACCCAGACCGTGTTCTGGTCTCGTTCCTTCGGTTCGATTCTTACCGCGAGGTCGTTCGTCCGCCTCGTCCGGCCCGGTTCTCACCCTCTTATTACTGGGTCTTCTCTCGGCCAGACCGGCTCGAGCAACGTCGCGCGATGCAGGCGAGCGAAAGGGAGAACTTGAATTCGACAAGCAACACGTCAAAGGCGAACCAGACGGCATCCAAGGGTCTCGTTCACCCATCGTCAGCTGCAGTCGCAGACCCGTCTAATGCGGTTGCTGGATTTATCGAGAGCGATAGATTTGCGGTGTGTGGAGGACTAATAGCGTTGTGCTGCGGTCCAAGCTGGGGTAGCCACTGCATATTCCGTACGAGCGCAAAGCATCTAATTGTCATCGTGAACAGAGTACATTGTAAATGGTGCGTAAAGGCTGCGTCTAGACCTGTGCAAGAGCGCGACTTTGACGATGTCAAGACCAGGGCGTACTTACGGGCGCTGTTCCAACTCAAGTTCTCGGACGCAGTCAAGCTCTCCGAGTTGATATGCGAGCTCGAGTACACCCAGACAGAAGGGAACGGCCGCAGCTTACCGTTCACCGGAACCCCTCCCTATTGCACAGTGGAGAACGTGACGCACATATCTAGTCTCGCTCTCAAGACATTGATAGAGTTTGACAAGGAGTTTGTCTGGGGAGACAACCTCATCTTCAACACCAAGGTGGAACGTTTCGACTCGGGTTCGCGCTAGGATAGGACACTGAGACCTAGGTCCTCGCGTCCGCCTCGCAACAGGACAGAGTCTCGATGTCCTCGAGAAGCGTAACCCCTCTGGTCAGCCAGGGGTCCAGGTTAGGACCCGTGTTCTGCACGAAAGACCAGTGCGCGTTTGTGAAAGTCTCGAGCGATGACAGCCGGAGAGCCGTTGTAAACGTGACCAACATGACTCTCGTCGCGTACGCCGACAAATGTGAGTACCCAGACGGGGCTCTGCGTTCTGACCCGTCTCTATTTGTGCCGATCTACTGCAAAGAGTGCTACGGCACCGAGGAGAACGATTACACAGAGGCGCTGACCAGTATAGGTTCGTGCTGCGTGACTGCCAAGTTCCTCGTTGGAATGTGCAGCGTGTTTGGTGTGGCCCAGGGCGAGGTGTACCCGGAATCCCGGAAAGAGTTCATGGTGGGAAACGACATATCGTATTCTGGAGCGTGTCACCCCCAACCCGGCAAGGCCGTGTACCTACACAAAGACAAGAAGGACATCGGTCGGGTAAAGTGTTATTGGCACGTACACAGCAGGTCTGTCGACAAAACCTTCCTGTACTGCTGTGTCGCCTGCGACGACAACGAGTACACCAACTGCGTCGTTAAGCCTGAGATTAGCATGGGCTTCAGCCTTGGCACAGTCGGGGATAACAAGAGCGGACCCATCACGGAGGAGTGTAGTTTAGTCTCCGTTCCCATGAGGCCGGGATGCTTTTGCACTTTGGTGACAGGTAAGGATCTGGCCCAGACCATGACCAGGATGGGCTTTTCCACCCTGAAGGACTCGGTCCTAGACGCAGGCGTCGACCTGACTGAGAGCCCGGGGATCGTACAGGCCGAAACACCGGAAGACTCCTCGGATGAGAGCTCCCAGGGACGGAGCGTCGCGGAGACTGTTACATTCCTTAGGAAGGTCGTGTTAGACCAAGCCGCCGAGGTGCGAGTGCTAAAGGATGTATTAGAGGCCATCAAGGTCCAAAATATCGTACTAACTCAGAGACTGAAATGTCCTGACGATCCGGACACGCTGTTCACTGTGCAAGGCGCTAAGGATTTCACCAGACGCACCGGGGTGAAAACTAGACTCTGCGCTGGTATTAACCCTACTGACAGAGATACCGTCATCGGGTTAACAGAAACCACAGGAGCTACTCTAGATCCTAAACTTGAAAAGATGGAAGACCCAATGGCAGTTTCACAGACCCAAATCAGTAATCTGATCACGCTTTTGCAGCAGCAGCAGCGACCTGTGTCTCAGCGTCCACCTATGTCTCAGCAGCAACAGCAATCGCAAGCGCAGCAACAAGCTCTAGAGAGTCTCGTGCAGTTGGCCCCGATACTTCAACAACACATGCAACATCCGTGGACTCCTCAGCAGCAGCAGACTGGGCAAGGTTTCTTCCGGGGTCAGGCTCTCTACAACCCGAGCGATGTATCGACTCCTGGCGAGAGATCGTTTCAACACGGGACTCTGACCGAGGCACAAAGGAGGAAGATCGCGATCGAGTATAACGAGGAGGAATCCGAGAGACAGGCAGTCTCTCAGAAAGAGCAAGACAGGATGCTCGATTCGATCAAGGCCAGTGTAAGAGACGTGATACTAGAACAACAGCGCAGTTCGGTGTCACAACAAGAGTCCTCGTCTAACCAGTCCAATATGGACACATTGCAGAGTCTAGCGAGGGGTGCCCCGTACGCGCGTGTGCGCAAACAGGCCGAGGCTGATCAAAGTCCCGATGACATCTCCACGTTGGTGAACCAAATACGTGAACTTTCGAAATATATCACAAAGGGCGGGGAGAAAGGCTCGAGTGAGGAGAGCTTCGAAACGGTCAGGATGGACACGGATACAGGGGAACCCACGCCCGCTGCCTCCAACCAAGAACAGTCTGTGCCGCAGTTCAACCCGGCAGTGACCAACAAACTGCAAGCAGGATACTCTGCACCATCGCGCGTGGCCAGCTCGACTTCGACGGCCTTGGCAGAATTTGTCTCTGCTGTTGTCGCAAAGAAGTAGAGCCTCCTAACCTGACAACTGAATTGTCTTTACGTATATGTGCTATTGTGTGTCGAGTGTACAAAATAAACTCTTGCAAACAGCATGAACCGCCTACTGTTTTGTCATTTCTAACAGGGAGTGGGACACGGGAGATTGACTGTTTACGGTCCGGTAAGCAAGCAAGCAAGCCCCAAAAACTACGCGTTCCAGCCACGCGGTACAATCCCGACCCTCGATCGCCGGGACTCTGCTAACCAATACTATGATCTCGCACCAGTCGATATGCTGCATGCTCAACGAAGAACCCGTGAGAGCGGCCCCGCGTTTGGATCGAATGCGCCTGGTGAACGATGACAGCGCCGATGACGATGTGGTGCTATCAGGGTTGAACGGGTATAAGGGGCAATGGAACAATCTAGCCCTGGGCGATCTCGACTTCAAGCACGTACCGTCTCAATTGATCGACTCGATCAAACACAGTCCTCGAGTCGGGGACGTGTGTGTCAGACTCATGTCTATCTTTGGTCAATCGGACGAGTACTCCTCGATCGTGGACCTGTACAACACGTACATCGCAAAGGGGAGCTCTCTGATAGCAAAGACTTGTCTAAACAGCTACACTGGCTCAGAGGAGCTGTGCATCCCCGCGATCCCCATCCACACGTTCGTATCAGAGTGGAACAAATCGCTCCAGCAGTTCCACGATATGATCAAGGGAGACAGCTCGGATGATCGTCAACCACTGCGTAAGCGTCGCCTGACCGTGATGTCCAACGTGACAGATTTGGCTCTCGAGAACGTGCCCATTATCAGTGACCATCTGTGGTTTGTGTTACATTCTATTGTATCAAAGCCATCCCTGGTAAAGCAAGTCGTGCAGCTGGTGGGCTCCATCGCCTCGACCTCGGGCACTGTTTATCACACGGGGGAGGTCGAAAACACCACGGTCCCGGGCAAGGGCGCCCTGCGCGCTGCGAAATTGTACCTGATAGCAAGGTCCGTGTCCTCGACGGGAAACAGTGTCACCAGTCTGGGAGACGAATCGGGTGCCACGCTAGGTCTCATCTGGGCTGCCGACGAAGAGGAACTGTTTGACCACCTGCAAAACAGCCAGCGCTGCTTCTACTTGCACGTAGGAACCGAGGCAGGGAACACCTTCAGGTGCAACGGGTTTTGCGAGTGGCGCTATTATAACCGGCGAGTGTTCAACAGGATGACCGTAATCGGACAGGAGACCGTTTCAAAGTATGAGAGCGTCGGGTTGGCCGGTGACACGGGTGACTCGGCTAGAATGGTTTGCTGACCGAGCACACCGGGGCACCCCTCGTCTTTTGGTACACGTTCGAAATAAACACGCTCTGCTTTCTCTCATTCGCTTATCTGTACCCGATGGGGGGCATGTTGCCCAGGAAATGTCTTCCCGACCAGGACCTGATCCTGTGCGTTTCTCTAAACAGGACTATGATGACTACAAACGTTCACCCTCTGTACCTTCCGCCAGCGGTGTGCTGGCTCAATCGGAACAGTGCGCACGTGCAGCGTGTCAGGATTTTTGTTTTCAACGTACTCAAGGTTACCTCGAGCGTGCTAGTCTCCGCGACTCTCTTTGTGCACACGTGCAGACTGTGGAACCTGTTTGCTTGGGGTCTACTGGGAGCCCTGTGGTCTCTCGTGGTGTGCATCGCCTTGATCTCAGGTTCCGTTCTTACAATCCTGACATCGGATAGGAGACGAAGCGCACGAGGTGACAGCAGCTCCATCTCGGACCCGATGTCTGGCGTATCCCTCTCGCAGAAACTCGCCGTGTTCATCTTGTTCTCAGCCACCTACGCTAGCACCTGGTTATACTACAAATACTGCGGCGAGACCGAGGTCCTCGTCTCGTGGATCGAATGCTCAGGCAAACGAGGTCCGTCTCTGTTCCCGATTCTAAGACGGACCACGCTCGCCTTTGTCTGGATCAACACGATCGGCCTCGTCAGACTAGTTCGACCCAATTGAACTCATGTCATCCTGCCAAGGGACACGCTTGTACTTTCTCTGTTTTTCCACCGTTTACCTCACGTACGACCTGGCATGGCAAGATCCGACAAGGTGGAACGATATATGGCTCGTGGGGTACAAGACGATCTTCTTGATTGCGAGCGTAAAGTCCCTCTCCTCGTACGTTGTCCTGGAAGTGGACACTCTGCTCGAGAGGACCAGGCAGCTGCAGTACTCGACCCTCTCGACCACCAGCAAAGGCGAGGCACTCGCTCTGCATAGGGAGGAGAGACTGTCCGAGTCTGACAGCCTCGAGTCGCGCTACAGCAAGCGATCTTTCGTACACGGGGAGCATATACTATTCAACCCCTACGACCAATACAACCCGGGTCCGGTCTTTTGGTGCAGTCTGGTGGGATTCTTGATCCTCTACAACACGGCCCATCTCGCTCTCGTCCCCCTCTCATACACTACGCCTCTATTCTTCGGTACGCCCGCGCATGCTCTCTACTGGGGAGCTGTGAGAACGAGCCAGATGTTGTTAAAGTGACCGATCCTTTATTGTCCTACTAAGGAAAGGATCCCTCCACCTCACTAGGTTCCTAAAGACATGGTTGAACCGGACCGAAGGAAACAGCCCAGCGGCAGCTCGGTCACAAATCGATCCGTTTCATTGGAGAGACGTGTGGATAATTGTATTGCTGTACTCGTATGCATACTGGTCCTATTGAACATCTGCCTGTGGCTCGCAAGACTGTGTTTCCACACCAGCGCCTTAGTCGAGTGACAAGCGAGACGTGCGGAGACGTTTGCGAGGAATGTATCACTGCAAGGGGGGCAGCTGGTGGATGAACATTTTGAACGAGAAGCCCGATCGAGGACTGCGCGAAGACCTGTGTGCATCTAGACACGCCAATAGCTGGTGGCTCGAGCTCGGATACGTTACGAGCCCCAAGATTACTCGCGTGCCACGGTCTGATCAATGGTGGATGGCCATTCTGTTTGGGAAAGAAGAAAGTACTGTGAGCACCAAGGCTGTGAGCCACAGCGCGACGAGCGAGGACGATGCTGCGAGAGAACAGATTGAGATCTATGAGAATGCGAGCGAGGAGAGCCCCGATAGCCCCGACCTCTCATTATTCAGACTCAAATCCTCTATAGACACATCAACCGTAGTTCGCAAGTTGAATGATAAAGCTAACCGTGTCAAACCATCAGGTCACCACCGCCCAGAGAATAAGGACACTTTCAAGCCGATCAAGAAGTCCAAGAAGATATTTGAGAACCCTGGGCTAAACCCGACGAAGAGAGTCGACTCGTTCTGATGTTATATTTGCTCCGGTGGTTATAACCCTAGTTCTGTACCGTAAAGAGAATAAAGATGTGTGGAAAGAATACACGTGTTGCAGAGTTTTTTTTTGACGTACATCCTTTATTACGGTTCAACACACAAAATGTACAAATGGTTGCATACACGAACGCGATAGTACAAGATACGGTGGAAAGGTGTACAACTAGCCAAACAGTAGGACATTTCTGTGGTTCTCAACATAGCTTGAAAGGGAGCATAGGATCTGACATTACGCTTGAGAACCCTGGGCTCTAGCCGATAAAGAAAGAAATCGGTCTTACGCTTCCTTTGCACCTATGGTTATAACAAACCCTTGTTCTGTGCCTGACCCTTATAATGTGACGAGAATCAAGTTGTTAGAAAATAAAGCGTGGAACAGACGCGTACGTGTTTAATTCTACGTTCAGCCTTTATTACGGTTCAACACACGAATGTACAGATGCTCGCAACATGGTAATACAAGATACGCCAGAAAGGTGTACACCTATCCAAACGCTAGGTAATCTCTACTGTTCTCTATTCGCAACATAGCATCTCACAAAAGCCATCTGTTCACATTGAGCTGGGCCATGAATCGTTCCCCGGTCTTGATTGCGCTGATGTTGTAGCCGCTGCAGGCCCGCACCACCTGTCCTCCCGCGAAGCCTTGCACGCTTTCCAGGATGTTCATGGCGTGCCGGACAACGGTCCTCAGAAACCCTTTGACCCCCTCGTTCTCCACAACGTTGCTGATGTTCGCAGCGTCAAAATCCTCGTTGACAGCCGCGGCCGCATAGGCTCTTGTCGCCTCAGTCACGTGGTGGTAACCAGCCCCGTTGGCCACCAGTGTCATCATCGATAGTATACTCTGGGGTGTGTAAGGTGAAATCAATTGAAACACGTCAAAGTCGTGTTCGTGCCTCATTGCCTGTATCACCTCTTCGACGGGGTCGCCTCCGTTCTCACAGTTCACCCTTCTGGTAGCCAGCAGTCCTCCCCAGATGCCACTGTTCACGGACCTGTCGTATCCTAGATCGACTTCCACTTCCCGTTGTGCGGCCACGTCCTCTCGGTTGGGGAGCTGCACTGTGAAACGATCGCCCAGCTTCAGGGACTCGTATCCCGTGTTGGTCAGCTCCACTTCGTACAGGTGCGGGCTGTTCAGGAACGGCCTATTCGCGATCGAGCTGGACACGGCGCAGACCGCCACTTCTTTTAGGCTTCTTATGAGGTCAGCGCTCAGCCCGTGTAGAGTCGGCACGTACGAATCTGCATCTCTGACAAAGTGCAACAGTCCACCTGGTAGGTAGTTTTTGACCGACTCGTATTTGTAGCACCCGTAAGGGACCTCGGTGGTACCGATTCTACGCTCGCTCAGATTGTGTGTGTACGTACGAATCGGTTGGTGTACTCTGGTGGACGACATAGCAGATCCCGCACGTTCGGATGCGCCGGATTGCGGACTGCGCTAGCGCGGAGACTCTGTCAACTGCGGAACAGGAACCTCTCTAACTGAGACGAATCTCGACAGCTCGGCGCGTACGGTACGTTGGGCAGCTTGAGCACGAGCGAAGCCGCTGTGAGTAGCTCCAGAAGGATAGGGGATGCTTCGCTGTTGAGCCTGAGCACCCTGATCGTAAGCATGTTAAGATCTGCGTCCGAAAGCACACCGAACGTACGCGAAAACCAAGGACACCACCTTAGAATCACGTACGAATTGAGATCGTCCTGTGCACTGGCCTGGGGGGGTGTCAGACTAGGGTCCGGTTCGCTTCTCCACCTCAGACTGTTGCTCAACAGCTGCACTCGACTGGGCCTCTTCTCGTACTCTTCAGTAAGCTCCGCTATAGACCTGGATGATGTGAAGCATATCAACTCCTCTAGGGTTAGCTCGTGCCACATGGCAGCCCAGCTCATTGCTTTAATTGCCTAAAAATGTTTACCCCCGGGAACCGTGGCGCGTCCTCGGGTCCCTGAGACACCTTTAGCTGTCTCGAACGTTTTACTGCACTCCGTGCAAGACTCAGGTCTCAGCTTTCGAGACATATATTTCGTCTTTGGTGTGCTGCACATGTGATTATGGGTGTGAACTATATGTGGAACCAATAGAAAACGTGATACGTGTCCCAAGTGTGTTGTCTTGTGTGTATATAACGAGGTGCTTATGAGCCAGAAAGTCACTTGTTAACATTGGACACTGAAGCAGTCTGTGTCATCATGAATCCAAGAAAGAGCCCAGAGGCAGCAGATGCGTCAGAGGCATCAGAGGGAGCAGAGGCCGCAGAGGGAGCAGAGGACGCCGAGGCAGCAGAGGCAGAAGAGGCAGCAGAGGCAGAAGAGTCAGCGGATGAAGTGATGGAAGCAGACGCGGCTGCAGAGGCTGCAGCAGAGGGAGCAGCAGAGGGAGCAGAGGGAGCATCGGAAACGAGTGATGCTGCAGCAGAGGGAGCAGCGGAAATGACTGAGGCTGCAGCAGAGGCAGCAGAGGGCTCGGTTGAAGCAGTGGAAGCAGAGGTGGCAGCAGAGGCTGCAGCAAAGGGAGCGTCGGAAACGACTGAGGCTGCAGCAGATGCGGCAGAGGGATCGGTTGAAGCCGTGGAAGCGGTTGAAGCAGAGGAAGCAGAGTCCGCAGCTGTAAAAGCTGCACTAGAGGTTCTGACAGATTGGAGCACCCCAGGGTTCCACGCAGCACAGTCGGAGATGTTTCGTATGCGAATCCTCAAGCGTCAGCAGCGTCAAAGAGGAGAGCAAGAGCTTGATCGTGAACTTGTCGAGGACAACACGGACTCTGACGGACCGATCAATCTGAGACTCTAGTTGAGCATGGACCAGTGCCAGATGGACAGAGACAGACTGTAACAAGACGGCGAACCCCTCGGATACGGACTATTCTTGGAATTATCGACATGAGGTGATCTGATGAAGCAAATGTTTTTTACTGTACTCCGCACAAGACCCTTAGAACCCCATATTTAATCTTGGTGTGTGAACTACATGTGTAACCACTACAAACAGAAATTGATACTTATCCAAAGTGGTTTGTCTTAGGTGTATATAATGAGGTGTTTATGAACAGGAAAGTCTCTTTTGACGTTGGACACCCAAGGAGTCTGTGTCATCATGCTTTCAAGGATGAGCCCAGAGGCCCAAATGTTTTACTGCACTCCGCCCAAGACCCCGGTCTCAGCTTTCGAAACACGTATATAATCCTGGGTGTGCTGCACATGTAATCGTGGTGTGTGAACTATATGTGTAACCAATACAAAATAAATAAAACGTTATACTTATCCAAAGTGGTTTGTCTTATGTGTATATAACGAGGTGTCTATGAACCAGAACGTATCTTTGACTTTGGACACCAAATTAGTCTGTGTCATCAAGATTTCAAGGATGAGCCCAGAGGCCCAAATGTTTTACTGCACTCCGCACAACACCTCGGTCTCGGGTTTCACAACACATGTTTGATCTTGGGTGTGCTGCCCATGTAATCTTGGGTGTGAACTATATGTGTAACCAATAAAGAGAAGAATGACAACAAAAAAAAACGTGATACTTGTCCAAAGTGGGTTGCCTTTTGTGTATATAAAGCAGGCGCTTATGAGCCAGAAAGACACTCTGACTCTGGACACCCGAAGCAGTGACATGGCTCAAAACAACCACGGACCAGCTCCTAAAAGGGCAAGATGTAATATTGAGCCTTCAGAAGACGAGGAGGTAGAAGCTATAATCGCAAGTATGGTCGTGTTGCAGGAGGAGTACAAGCTCAATTCAGATCAAAGTAGTGATTATGTTGCAGCTGCAACCTCATCCGTACCTGATGATCAAGAAATTGCAATAGTCAAAGAGAAACCAATTTGTGTTGTTAAACCTAACAACAGCAGACGGACCGATCAATCTGAGACTCTAGTTGAACATGGACCAGTGCCAGATGGACAGAGACAGACTGTACCAAGACGGCGAACCCCTCGGACACGGACTATTCTTGGAGTTATCGACCTGAGGTGATCTGATGAAGCAAATGTTTTTACTGTACTCCGCACAAGACCCTTATAACCCCATATTTAATCGTGGTGTGTGAACTATATGTGTGACCAATACAAACAGAACTTGATACTTATCCAAAGTGGTTTGTCTTAGGTGTATATAATGAGGTGTTTATGAACAGGAAAGTCTTTTTTTTTTACGTTGGACACCCAAGTAGTCTGTGTCATCATGCTTTCAAGGATGAGCCCAGAGGCCCAAATGTTTTACTGCACTCCGCCCACGACCCCGGTCTCAGCTTTCGAAACACGTATATAATCCTGGGTGTGCTGCACATGTAATCGTGGTGTGTGAACTATATGTGTAACCAATAAACAAATAAAACGTTATACTTATCCAAAGTGGTTTGTCTTATGTGTATATAACGAGGTGTTTATGAGCCAGAACGTATCTTTGACTTTGGACACCAAAATTAGTCTGTGTCATCATGATTTCGAGGATGAGCCCAGAGGCCCAAATGTTTTTACTGCACTCCGCACAACACCTCGGTCTCGGGTTTCACAACACATGTTTGATCTTGGGTGTGCTGCCCATGTAATATTGATGTGTGAACTATATGTGTAACCAATAAAAAGAAGAAGAAAAAAAAACAACTTGACACTTGTCCAAAGTGGGTTGCCTTTTGTGTATATAAAGCAGGCGCTTATGAGCCAGAAAGACACTCTGACTCTGGACACCCGAAGCAGTGACATGGCTCAAAACAACCACGGACCAGCTCCTAAAAGGGCAAGATGTAATATTGAGCCTTCAGAAGACGAGGAGGTAGAAGCTATAATCACAAAGATGTTCGAGTTGTACGAGGAGTACAAGCTCAATTCAGATCAAAGTCGTGATTCTGTTGCAGCTGCAACCTCATCCGTACCTGATGATCAAGAAATTGCAGTAGTCAAAGGGAAACCAATTTGTGTTGTTAAACCTAACAACAGCAGACGGACCGATCAATCTGAGACTCTAGTTGAACATGGACCAGTGCCAGATGGACAGAGACAGTCTGTACTAAGACGGCTAAGCCCTCGAATCAGGATATGGAATATTCTTGGAATTATCGACCTGAGGTCATCTGATGAAGATGAGCCTATGTAAATAATCGTAATCTAAGGTTGAAGGCTTGCACTAAAACGCACAACGGATGGAGTCTGACGATGGCTGGACAAGGCTAACGAGCCTCGGTAGAGTTGATATCACATGCGTATCTCTGGGAGTCTAGGAACTGCCGTCATCCTCCCACCGATTACCAACCCGAGACCCTGTGACAGTTACCATCTATGCTATTGATTACGATCAAACTATATGCTATACGATTGTATGGTTACACCACAGCCAATTCACTTTGTTTCCCGTGAGCCCGTATGTTTGCACGTATTATTATTTCACGGAACCTTGTGTATGTGTCACATGTGCCTGCCGATGTAATGTGTGTGCACATACAAATAAAGAACCCGGTACAGAGATAGGTTGGTCTCCGTGTCTTGTGTACAGATAGCTGTAAAGAAAAAGAAAGAAAAGATCAACCCTGAGGGTCCGCGTGACAGTCGTGTTACGGATGCGACAACCCACGAATCACACATCGTAAAAGTGAGCCGATGGTCTCAGCCATGTTACAGTCTGTCATCTGTAGAATCTCTCTTTTCACCACGTTACACGGGCCTCGTTTGTATCGGAATCGGAATCAGAAACTGTTTGGTGCCAGGAATGTTTCAACAAACGAGGAATGTCTCAAAGCGGAAGGTGCGTACAAGGTTTACATAGTAAGTATGCAGACGAGGGACTGGTAAATGAAAAAGAAAGAAGACAAAAACATAAAATGAAAATAATAATATAATTAATAATAATTAATAATAATAATAAAAATTAAGGTAGTCCTTAGGGTGTATTCCTCCTCGTCTACACATTCTCTCTACAGGGATACGGTGTATGATCTGTTATCTGGGAACAACACACAGCCCATGGACACAAACGTACAATATGGTCCTTGTACAGCCCACTTACATGAGTCACGGAGAGGGGTTGTTACATGAGTCACGGAGAGGGGTTGTTATATGAGTCACTGAGAGGGTTGACTTGTGTTCATGTTTTCCTACGTGTTTTATAATCGGGGACCTTGCTTGTTTCTCCTTTCACCAGAAACCGCACACTCTCAGGTACACCATGGATAATGTCAGACACTGCAACCTGGTATTCGGGTGTAACATCGAGGGTTTCGATACGATCCAGGACGCTCTGAACAACTGCCCTTTCTTTTGCATGTTTGGTATAGGGAACAGATTCATGCTTGGATCTTCGTGTAACGAATGGGTGCCTGACAAATTTCCCTGTAACCTTATGTATGAGGCAAAATGTCTTGAGATCACGGTGTATCCTACGTCTTCGCGTAAACCAACCTATCCCACGAGACTTGTAAAGGCTCCAGGAGAAGTCTTCATTATAAGGATAGCTAAGCATCCAGATCGTGAGCGTGTACTCAGCGTTCGCAAAACGCCCTCAATGCCTGACTGGCTGCTGGTAGTGGTGGACCCCACGAAGACTATAAGGGAATCGTTAAGAGATGATGGTCGGTTCAACTCAAAGGTCCTCCAGTCTCCCTACACTCATCTCAAAGGAGACTTTGTCACACATGCAGATCAACTCGGTTCTTTGTTGACACCTAGTGCCCAATACGTTATGTACACCAAAGCGCCTCTCCCAAGATTCCTGAACCACGGGAGACGAGGAGTTGAAGAGTAAGGGGACTGTGCACAGCGATGTCCGACTCAGCGGGTTTAACGATGACATGCATATCATTAGAATGGCAACTGTGCCATGTCCATGAAATAAAGGTCCCAGTGTGTCGAACCCTGGTGTGCGTGTTTTAAGATGGGCAAACCGTATTTTAGATGACTATATGGGTACACCAGCGCAAATTCACTGTGTGCATCTACGTTGTGTGTATTCTTGTTTCACTGGACCCTGTGTATGTGGCATATATGCCTCTCGATGCAACTTGTGTGTGCACGTAAAAATAAAGAAACCTGTACACAGCTACACCGGTCTCCGTGTCTTGTATTCAGATAGCTGTCAACCCAGCTCCATCACAGTGTGGTATGCAAGCTGCCCTGTCCAGGACAGCAAGGCACTCCAGCGTGTGATAAAAACCGCAAAGTGCATCTCAGGAGCAGCTTTTTCCCCTCGCTTCAGGACATTTACTCCACTAGGGAAACCAAGGAGAGCATCCCACATCATCAGGGACACAACACATCCCCAGCGCAGTCTCATCTCATTCCTGCCATCAGGCAGAAGCTGCACGAGTCACACATCCAGAACCGCGAGACTGACCAACCGTTTCTAGCCACAAGACATCAGGCTGGAGAACGTTGGACATTGTAACAATGCACAGTGCACGTTATACACTGAACAATGTTAATACTATTACCATATGTTAGTATTATTGGATGAATTATTATTATAGTTCATAAATATATATATATATATATATATATATATATATTATATATATTATATATATATTTATAAATATAATATATATATTATATATATTATATATAAATATTATATATATAATAATATTGATAATATTATTATATATTACGTTTTGTACAATACTCTTATATCTCCTTTATAGTTGTGTGCGTTTCTTATTTGTTATCTTACCTTAGGTTTATTCTAATTCTGTGTGTTATGAGGAGCCAGCAAAATGAGCATTTCATTGTATAGACTAACTCTCTTATCTGTGCATATGGCAGTAAAACATCTTGACTCTTGAATCCTGAATCCTGAAACCCGATGGGATCGAGTGAGGATTGTGTTACGGAAGCAACCTTGGTCAGGGTTGAAGCTTTTGGGAACCAAGCTAAAACGCGTCCCTCGCCCTCGACAGACCCAAGTCATTTCGCCAGGAGCATTAGTGGACAAATCACAAACCAACTTGGATGTGTCAGGGTGATAATTTGTCTTTATTATGAAACAAAGTGTATTGATACAGACAAGCGCACACACACATAACAATGTACATGTCCATTCCCTGCAGGTGTCCCCACTGAGACCTGTGTTATACACTTGTCAAAGACGAATAGTTCATCTCAACCCTCTTGCGATACGCCACCAGTCTCGCATTGTAAAAATCGACAGATCCGACCCTCCCCGCGAAGTTGCAGTTTGTCATCTGGAGATTCTCTCTTTTCACCACTCTAGTGAGCACAACGTACACCGAGGGCTTTATGGGCGACATGGAGAAATGTCTTGGCGGGTGATAGAGCACCTGACCGTGCACAGTGCAGCCCTGGCAGTCGTACGTGTTCATCGCCAACAGACATGCAAGCGGGTGCGTGGTCACGGTCCAGTTCGAGTAGTTCCACTTGGACGGAGCGACCTTGTACAGGGTTCCGGTCCGATCCCCCCTCACGTAGAATACGTTGAACTGGCTCTCTCGCTTGAAGCAAATGTCTTGCACTACGCCTTCCGTGTCTGCTACGGAATAGGGTTGCCGTGGCGTCTCCCTTCGCGGGCCCAGCGAGGACCAGGATGTCTCGTTTTGCGCAACCTGTATACCGTTGATGTCCGCGTGCCTGATCATTCGCACCCTGCAACCAAGCCACAGCTTGTCCACCTTCAAATAGTCCCTTTCCGTTGTGCGTATCCCTTTGCAGTACGCGGGCACTGAAAAGAGCTTGGGCAGCGTCTGAGCGGCCTGCTTCAGGACTTCGTACCAAGCCTTGGGTCCCGTGGAAGACGCTCTGTTCCGAGCGACGCTGAGAAACCTGTCCCCTATGCGTACCTTCTTCTTCGTCACCTTGTTCATGTACGCTGCGGTGTACGTAACCTGCTGTTTGTCTTGGTGGAAGACCCGCAGCTTCTCGGGTTCGTAGTCTGGGTCCATTACGTCTAACTCTCGAACAGACACCTGGCTCCTGAATATCCGCATAGAGTCTTCCGTGACCGTGTTGAACTGAAGGTACGTGACGGCCTCCGCGTAACCCGGGTCCTCAAACTGTCGCCTGTTGACAAAGAGGGGAGTCGAAGAAGCTAGGAGCCCTTCGAATCGTTCGGATTGCCAAATGCGCATATTTGACCCAACGGGCTGCAATTGCGAAACGCTGCCCGAGAAGACTACCAACGGACCTTTACCGGCCCCGTAGAAGAGAGCCAGGCAGCACAACATCCTCTCAAGCAGTCCAACGTTCATCAGACCGTACTCGTCTACGATCAGCACGTTCACCCCAAGGAACGGCGGCGCGTCCTCCATGGGGGCCAGTTCCGTGGGATTCCGAGGTACCTTCAGCTGCTCGAACGTTTTACTGCACACCGCACAAGACTCAGGTCTAAGCCTTCGACACGAGTGGTGTGCGTTCGCCTGGTTCCGATCATGGGATAGCTCGGACTGGTGCAGCGCATTGAAACGAGAAATCGCTGTCCAGTATGCCTTGCGGTACTGCAGCGTAAAGTCCTCGAGCGAGAGATTCTCGTCCAAAAGTTCCTTTTTGAACCCCATCATCTTGTGGAATGTATAGACTTGGTCCAGCGAGCACGATTCCATCAGAGCGCCTGCTGCCTTGTTGGTCATGGCGCTCACAACGACGCTGATGTTCATGCTACGCAGCTTCCTCTCCAGCAGTGATATGGCGTACGATTTGCCACATCCTGCGTCTCCGCTCAGCAGAGCCAGTTTCATAAGCTCGCCTCGGGACATGTGCAGCTTTACCATCTTCCTCACCCATTGTTCCTGGCAGTATCTAGACATTGCCAACATTGCTTTCGTTCGCAGATCCCCGCCTTTCCCCTCCTTCACCTTGTCCTCATCTTCACTCTCCTCTTTGACACACCGTCTCTTGCTTCCAGAATCGCCTTGCAGTGACCCCTCTCCGTGTCGAGCGGTGGACCCGCTCATGATCGTGTGTGTTGCCTATCTTCCCACTACTCTTTCCCCTGTACAGCGAGCGCTGCGCATCAGAGCTAAAGATCGTGTGAGCTAGGGGCAGTGAACAGCACCCGCTTTTCAAGAGGCCCTGACATGTCAAGTGATGTCACCGTCCTAAAGGGGAGGTGTTCCCGTCCAAACTGAACAGCCTGCGAGGGCACACCGCTTTTACCCTGACCATGAAGACCTCTACGTTTCACGAACTCAGAGAGGGACCGCTCCAAACCAAGCGGGTCTTTGCGAGATACAATGTCCACATCCGCGCTTGCTGACGCATCGCCGATGTGATGGGGAGCTTCGATCCCTTCCAGCACAGAGCGCATGACTCTGTTCCTGACAGATTGAGAACCTCCCTGAGATGCGTTCTGATCAGCACACAAGCCTGCCGTGAGAGGCACGTAAACTGAACCCTGTGCCTTGCGCACGTTCTGCGCTCTCTCGCGTACGCGCATGAAAACACCCGCCGCCCTCGACACCGTGTCTCGAAACAGTGTTACGGACGCGCTGTACATGCTCTTACTAGTGTACAGAGATGCGATCGTGACGCCTCCCTTCCCCGTGCTGTTTTGAACGTTCAGGAGCCCTACCAGCACTTCGATCAGCGGCGCGTGCGCTCCGTACTCGAACAACAGCCACGCAAAGTCTTCGGTGTCCACCCTGTCCGTAGACATGTATCCGTTTCCATGCACGGAGACGTGACGGAACCCAAAGTGTTTTGCGTACCATTCTGGCTCCAGTTGAGAGAGCGTGATGTTTATATTCTCCAATAGCACGCTGAACCCCGTAGCCCGTCTATCGCGCACCATCATCTCAAACAACTTTTGCAACACGCCGACCGGAGTGACAGACTGACCGGGTTTGAACATGTAATCCTCGGGCAGCGACACCGCGAGGTAATGTCTCCCTACCCAGTCCAAGTGACGGTGCGAGTCTTCACCCGGCGTTCCTGCGACAGCTTCCCTGCGATCCTCGATCTTGGCAGTCTGAATATCTGACAGCTTGATCCTCAAGGCTTCTTGCTCCTCGCAGGCTTCCCGGAGAGCCTCTCTTGTGTCACCCATTTCTCTTTTACACAACTCGAGTTCATATAGCGTGCGCCTGTGGGCATCGCTCAGGTCAACCTCGGCTCCGGTGTTACTCGCTCTGCCCAGCGCCTCGCCGTTGTCTTTGTCTTCCGCTTGCCCTTGCGTTGAACGCGATTCGGTGTGACTAACCCTTCTATGCTCGCGCTCCAGATCCAGTGACTTATTGAGTACCAGGATTTCACGCTTCAGGTCTGTTATCATCCTCTTGTGAGCACAGTCGTCGCACCGACCGGGAGACTCTTCTCGGGTCCTCTTTCTGCACAGAGATGAACCACCGCTGCGCGTGTAAGGCATGTTTCCAAAAAGCCCATACGCTTTTTATTAAGGCGATATAACACCTATAGGTTTACACAAAACGAACTCTGGATAATACGGGAAACTCTTTATGTCATAAACATCACAGGGTTTGACAAAGACATCCGTCGCCAAAAAAAAAAGAAACACGTGCCAGGTTCGGTATATGCCCGTTGAGAAAGGTATGGTTGTCTCCGTGGACACCGTAGAGTATCGCTGAGGACCCTCGCGAAAAAAAAGAAAGGAGAATGAGAAGAGAAATACATGTTAAAAAAAAAACACTCTCAGAGACAGTTGACTAGTTGATAAAGTTTATTTCTGCACACAGAACAAACGTTATACAGAGCACAGGACTCCAGATACGGTACAGTAAATGTATTAACCGTGCCCAAATACATAGGTAAACACGGACACCGACATCAAGATCCAATTCGCCCGCGTGCAGTCTACGTTTCACTCGACAAGCATTGGGCCCTCGCTGTCAAAGCGGACCGTGTCATCTCTCACACAGAACCCGTACTCGGGACCGGGTCTCGGTCTCTTCAGCTTCCACAGTTCGCAGACGTATTTCAAGGTCTTGCACATCAAGCCGCAAGTCGCCTCGGTCCAGTGCTTAGACTGGATCGCAGCTGGGACCCTTGTGAAACTGGCCAGTCTCATACCCATGTTGTAATAGTCCTGAGATGAAGCGTCTCTCACGCCCCAGAGCAGACTCTTCAGGTCTTGGCACCACGAGGAAAAGCGCTTGTGGTTGGTTACTACTCCGGTCATCATTCTCTTGATCCCCAGTCCCCTCGGCACAACGTTGTAATCGGTCCCGCACAGAGCCATGAAAAACAGACTTTCCATTCGCTCCCTCTCGTCTCGGATCACATTTCCTTTCGTGCGCAGGAAATGGTGCCGCCCCGCTCCGTTCAACCTCAAAAAACGCCCGTGGCTGCCCCTAGGTACCATCCCGTCCATGTACGCCTTACTCATCCGCTTGAGTCCGCTCATGACCCTTTCACGCTCTTTGCACAGTTCCGCGGCATAACGCGGCCCGTAGTCGAGATCGGCCTCAGGCGAGTCATCCTCCAGATAGCAAGACTTTCTCTTCCCACCGGCAGACGTGGGCATCTTCCGCTCTGACCCAGTCTGCGGACCGTCGTTGGGTGAGGGGCATAGCGTCTCGAATACGTAACGAACCGTGTTCTTATCGGGAAAGTCCACAACGAGCCCCAGTCCATACAACACGCTCTGGCTGTTGGAGTCTGCAAACCTAGACAGAAACAAGCTGTAGAGGGACCCCCTGATCCCGCCTAGGTACAGGTACCTAGCTACGGCTTCCTTAAAGTTAGACTCGACCTTTTCGTGTAGATCCAGAATGCCCTCGAATGCAACGTGGCGTTCTCGAGTCAACTGCAGCAGGTGTTCGTCTTGTTCGGTGGTGTCGCACAGCACTCGGAACCTATCATCACTCGAAGCCAGCTCTCCCGGCGACAGCTTGGCGCTGCGGTTCCCGAGAGTGTCAAACAGCAGCTCCCCGAAGCTAGACGCGTGCATGGCTCGCGCCTCGTCGTAGCTCTTATTGTCAATCCTCAGAGTAATACCCTCGCGGCCGCAAGCCGTCAGCACTGCCACCAGGTCAGAGTCTCCGCTGCACACGGTCACGCTGCCTTTCAGAACGTTCGCCAACTCCACCAGCAGCGTGTCTGCCTCCATACCCGTACACACTAGGCACGCGTCACGCAAGACTGCAACTTGGCTAGTCTCTGGGTCTGCGAAGCTCGCAACGAAAACGCCGTTGACACCCTTGGGTCTGTATATCGACGAACCGTCGGCGTAACTGGGATCTACGTCAGACCGCCCCCCGTCAAGCTGAGCCCCGTCAAACTGCTCGCATTCGGGAGGTAGCAGCTCTGCGAGCGTCTTCACGAACAAGGTCTCGTCCTGGCGCTCCAGGTACTGCTGGTGGAACGAAATCAATTTATCGGCCGAGCACACCTCGATTAGCTCATCCGCGGAGGAGTCTCGGTTCGCTCCGATCACTAGAAACAACTTGTTTTTCATACCCATGTCGGCCAACAGCTTCATCATGGTGTATTCTATGGCGCCCAGATTACGCTTACAGAACTCCATGTGAGGTACGAGGGCTCGGGTTTGTCTGAGCTCCCTCACGGCTGGCTTCTGAGCCTCGGCTCCGTCCTTTACGAGCACTACACACCGACTGCCTGCACTCTCCTCAATGTAGCGAACGGCCAGCCTTTTGGCCATGTTCACAATGGACGATCGGTGGTCGTCCTCAATGTAGTCAATGTTCTGGACTTTGTGGATGACCATGAGATGGTCTATCAGGGTCCAGTCCTGTTGCTGGCACGGTCTCTCGATCAACTCGAACGGCGCCAGGTGAGGATTTGCGAACATCGCGTGGATAGCCTTGTGTTTCAACCCCATGTTGGTCAAAGTTTTCAAATCTACTCTTCAAGTTGAGGTCTGGAGTCTGTGTGCAAAGGCTAGCAGAACCCCCTGGTATATATATGCGCCACTGGGAGGAGGTGTTAGGTGGGAGCGGTTAGTCGACCCCTGACCCAGACTGACGGATGATCCCGGTTGGACGAATGAGGCCTTGGTTGACTGTGCGTGGGACGCCTGTGGCGCGTGTACCTTTATACATCTCGATCAACACGAGAGGCATCGTTGTCCTCATCTGCAGCCGAATCCCCGCTCTACGAGACCTGCACTCTCGCCTCCGTGATCTTTAATTTCTCCTGGTTGAAAAGCGCGTTCCTGTAACACAAGTTGCTAGAGTCTAACCTCGGGACCGCTCTTTTCGACGTGGATGCGGGCTGAGTTTCTACTCTCATGTTCACACACGTAGGGGCTAGGCAGTTGAGCACCTGGGGACAGAAACATGTCAACCACGGAAACCTGCTGCGTAGACTCTTTGATATCGTTGGCCTTAAACAACTCCGTATGGCAACCTGGTTGGTCCCGGGTCTGATTATCACCAGGTACGCCGAGGACCGCTCCGCCATGCTCGGGTACGTGAGCGAGAACATCAGCCACGTCAGCCACAGCTGCGTGTTGTATCGCCACAGGCTCGCCTGGTCCAGGATGTCGTTGTTCCTGGTCTTGAGCTCCAGCAACGCAATGTTGTCCTTTACGGTGTCGTGGGCAACCAGGTCCACCTCGGTGTAGAAGCCCCACGTTTCGCGGATTGACACGCAGCCTTGCGTACATCCGTTGTGGTACGTGTAGTCACCGGGCTCGCCGTTGAACCTATCCGGCGAGGGGACCCCGGCCACCTTGAGTCCCGCGCATACGGGAGTCAAATGCAGCGCCGCGAGCTGCGTGAGAATCAGACGGGACATGGGCCCAGCGTCGCGCATCATCTTCTTTCCGTTGAACACAGCCTTGCACTGCGAGTCCACCGCGATGCCTATGCAGGTGGACAAGCGGCTCATGTCCCACAGGCGTCTGCACGCGTCCAATGTCAGGGCTTTGGACCTGACCAGTTGCAGCAGCGCGCCCTTGAACGCAGACCCCTTGGCCTTGGGCACGTTCAGGTTTCGCATGTATTCGGTCAACCAATCGAGCGAGCTGTCTGGGTTCTCGTTCAGGTCCTTCACCATCCTAGCGAACAAATCCATGTTTATCATATTGTGACCTGACGAGCGTTTCCTGCAGCACCTGATAGAGTTTAGGGTTTTGGTGATGCCCTGAACCTTGTACCACCGGTGGTCAGCCGTAGACTTTGCGCACAGCTCACCACGCAAGCATTGGAACTCGATCACGGGGTCCCGGAGCTTCATTGTATTAAATGTTCTCGGATGTTTGCGTTTTTCCGTGAATACCGGAACCCTTCCAGTCAAGGGAGACGAGTCTGAGTGAGCAAGTGTACGGATTCTCGAGATAGACATGTATCGCAAGAAAACGAGCCTGGGAGACTTTGAGTCTCTGATACACAAAAGCAAGGACCTGTTTAACAACAGAATGTCAGCGATCCCTAACGGCGCGCTGCTGAGCGCGGCCCGGTTCAGGGCTAGCCTGGGGGCGTCCATCGCTGTCATCAGCTCTCTAATCGTGGGCTTTCTGACCATCCCCAACAACCTTCTGTACTTCATTGACAACAAGCATGTGACTCGGATCACCGCAGACCCAGAGCCGCAGCCTTCTCCCAACGGTAGACCCAAGTACGAGCACGCTTACATCCACGCGGGCATAGCCCTGATCATACTTGGGTGTCTGGCCATGGTCGTGAGCATAGTGCTCAGCTACTTTGTTGCAAAGAGCAAACGAAAAATGGACGTGTCCCAGGGCTCCTACGGGGATTCCGAGTACGCCAGGAGGAGCACCAGGACAGTGTTGGTGTGCCTCATCATGATGAACGTTGAGATGTTCATGTCCGTGATCGCGGGCTGCATGGAGCTGCTTTACCGACCTCTGATCAGTGACGAGCATAGGTTGCATAAGGTGGAGTGCGCCGTCGCCGTGTTCAACATCATAATCTACATCATGTATGTGGTGACAATGGTGCTGACTTCGACCGTCCTTAGGGAGGGAAACGAAAGGATCCCGGTTGATGTTCAGAGTGAGATGCCTGAGGTTCGGACCTCGTCCTCTCGAGATTACACGAGCAGAAGCATCAACTCTTACAATTCGCAATCCAGCTTCATGTAACCCTAGGCTCTCTCACGTTTCCGCTGCCCATTCGCGAAACAGAGCGAGCGCGCAGTTGGAACGCGCCCGACAGAACTGTGCAACTTGTTGCCTCAGCGATATATGTAATTTGCTCATGACAGTGTGCTATGTATGTGAATAAATGACAACCAGGAACCGATGTCTCGTAGGCAGGTCTCTCTTTATTGACACTCGTGCAACATACAATATAGAGGAACATCAACCAGTGGACATAACAGTGGCTTTCTAGGAACCGCGGACAGTGTCCACACATTCTGTTTGTAAAATACCCACACAAAAAAAAACAGTACATTTCTCGAGAAATAGTAACATAAATCACAAGTACATAACATCGGTAATATCAACTCTTCGAGACTTGAGATAACACGTCTTAGGGCCTGTGAGGGAAACGAATACATCTCGTTCGCTTGGGATCAGAAATTAGATATAAGCATCCCTGAGTAACAACAAAGGCGCAAAACTTCACAATATACCTTTACCTACGATAAAGCCACGTACAGTTAAAGCTCGTTCATATACACAGATTCCTCCTTGCTAGTTGATATTTTGAAAGATCGTTGTTCGCGACGCCAGGAGCTAACGCAAGCCTCAGCACGCTCGTGCTGGCTCTCCCCTAGTACCTTAATCAGGACCATTTGGTGTGAGATGGCCTTAGTCACAGTACGCATTATACTAGCTCTGAGCAATGGCACAACACAACAAGCCAGGAAACTCAGCACTATCAAAGTTGTGGCAAAAACCGTCACGCTAGATAAAATGAGAACATCCCCCTTGCCCTGTGATCCGCTCACCCAGTCCGGAGCGGAAGCTTCGATTCCCGCACTGGACTTGAACTCAAGAGACAGAGCTCGCAGCTGGGTAAGCGCTTTAGTAAATGCTCCTTCGGGTGCTGTATTGCTAGGTATAAAGGTACAACATGTATCAGCAAACATAGCACAGACTCCCTTTTTTTCCGCTAACAACATGTCCAACGCCATCTTATCTTGCCATATCGCTGTGGACGTGTCCTGTATCCGATCTTCTACAGGGTCAAATGCGTTTTGAGAGATGCTAGTCAGCCGCTGTAGATTGTAGTATATGTAATTTATCCAACCCGCGGTATTGCGCGTCTCCGCTACCACCCCGAAAAGGGGGATCGTGGATGTGAACATGCGACCAATCACGTTACTGGCCTTGAATTCATCAGGAACCTCGCTTGGTATCCCGATAGCATCTATGTAGACCTTGTCTTGAGGTAAGAAATGCGTGGACCGCGTAAGCCTGTCCAAGAGTTTCCCACGAAGTACTCCGTCTGTGCGATGGTACAACATGTTAATCGGTTGAACTAACATCACTCTAGTACACAGGCCCGTCCACGTCGGTGGAAGGTGACTAAGTACATTTCCCCCACACTGCCAAAATATATCTGCTACTCGTCTGTTTTGCTTCCTAAAGGCTCGTGCATTTGGTTTGCTTTTTGTAGGAGCTCCCTCTATCACAACTACTCTAGATCCCTTCCTAATCAACCAAGTTGTAGAACAGTTACCAGTGAAATTTCCCAGCTCCATTGTACCCTCTGGCTTGTAGAAACATTCATATTCCCTCGAGTAATCTATGAGCGTGGTTTGTGGAGGGTTCAATGTGGTGCTGGGCAGTTCGCGTAAATCGAACCCGTCACAAAGAACACCCAGTGTTCTCCATCCAAGATCAGAGTTTGCGAGCCACTGGAGACACATTGCAGCGCAAGCATCCTTACCCGCACAAGAATCGAAACTCAAAGGTGATGGGACCACCAACAAGACTGGATTCGCGGTCATGCAGATAAGACAAGAGGATGCTGTGTGTTGCCTAGCCGTCAGCTCAGCGTACAAATACCAGACATTATGATTGTCTACGAGTTCAACATCTCTCGGTGGTGTCATCACGGGGTCCTTCCTTCCTCCAGTGTCAAGGGATCTGTGTGATCGAGCCAAAAGTGTCTCGTTGGTATAGATTGGAGATGTCTCGTTGCTTAAACCTCGGGGTATTTTAGCATCCAGTGATCCGTAGTAGTGTCTGGCACCCCAAAACAGGGGAATTCCAATTATTATAGACACGGCAAGAAGGAACGAGATCGTGTCGCCTGGGCTGCAAAATCCTGTGCGTCTGAACCGATGCCACTTGCTCCGTGCCTGCCACGGGTGTTGTGGTGGTGGTGGTGGTGGTGGTGGTGGTGGCGGCGTCATGCTTGGACCTCAAGGTTGACTGCCTGAAACACTTATTTAAGGTTGACCTCTTTCCAGTGTGAGAAACACGGGTGATTGTTCTCCTCTCTCCCGAGCCGCACAAAAATAAGTTAGGTTATCGGTTCACAAATTGACCCCGATGCGATCGGTGACAGCTAGGCGCGCTATTCGTTGACAGCTTGGCACGTCACCTCTCTGCTGCTTGGCACGCCACGCTGTTGTTCGTCAGGTTCAGAGAAACGTTTTCCTCAGTGACTTGCGTGGATCCGAGGAACCGTTCCCGCGAACTTCCCCCACCAGTCTGAGCGACCAGGAGAACGTCTTTGAAATCTCCGCTGCTTCCAAGGTTTCCTCCTAAAGTCTTTGCTCGTCACCCAGTCCCCAAGGCTTTAAGCTGTGCTGGGCATCTGCTGACTCGTGCAGTCCAGTATGGGTCTGTGAGTGGAGTGCCTAAAGAGAAGCTGGGTTATTTATACAGCTCTTCAACACTCACTCCTGGTACA
>JBAMJR010000288.1:220000-225000 GCA_038501785.1 Myoxocephalus aenaeus | reverse complement strand
ACTCGCAGCAGTGAGAGACCTTTGGGACGCCTGGTCGGAGCGGCTGCCGCGCCTCTACAACCCGGGGCCCGATGTCACGGTGGACGAGCAACTTGTTCCGTTCAGAGGTACCTGGCCGGCTCCCCGCTCTGCGTAACAACGATAACGATGACGATAATAACAATCTGACTCCTTTTTCTCCCTCTCTGTTCTCCTCTCCTCTCGCGCCCCACTCTCACGACCTCTCCTCTGCTCCCACGACCTCTCATCTCGTGACCTTCCGCCCTCCTCTCGCGAAATCTGCTCTCCCGTCGTGACGTCCGCCCTCCTCTCGCGAACTCCGCTCTCCTCCCGTGACCTCGTGATCTCTGCTCTCCTCTCGTGAACTCTCATGACGTCTGCCCTCCTCTCGCGACCTCTGCTCTCCTCTCGCGACCTCTGCCCTCCTCTCGTGACCTCGCGACCTCTGCTCTCCTCTCGCTACCTCTGCCCTCCTCTCGCGACATCTGCTCTCCTCTCGCGACCTCTGCTCTCCTCTCGTGACATCTGCCCTCCTCTCGTGACCTCGTGACCTCTGAGCTCCTCTCGCGACCTCTGCTCTCCTCTCGTGACCTCGTGACCTCTGCTCTCCTCTCGCGACCTCTGCTCTCCTCTCGTGACCTCGTGACCTCTTGACCTCTGCTCTCCTCTCGCGACCTCTGCTCTCCTCTCGTGACATCTGCCCTCCTCTCGCGACCTCTGTCCTCCTCTCGTGACATCGTGACCTCCTCTCGCGACCTCTGCTCTCCTCTCGTGACCTCGTGACCTCTGCTCTCCTCTCGCGACCTCTGCTCTCCTCGCGTGGCCTCGTGACCTCTGCTCTCCTCTCGCGACCTCTGCTCTCCTCTCGTGACCTCGTGACATCTGCTCTCCTCTCGCGACCTATGCTCTGCTCTCGTGACCTCTGCTCTCCTCTCGTGACCTCGTGACCTCTGCCCTCCTCTCGTGACCTCTGCTCTCCTCTCGCGACCTATGCTCTCCTCTCGCGACCTCTGCTCTCCTCTCGTGACCTCGTGACCTCTGCTCTCCTCTCGTGACCTCTGCCCTCCTCTCGTGACATCGTGACCTCTGCTCTCCTCTCGCGACCTATGCTCTCCTCTCGCGACCTCTGCTCTCCTCTCGCGACCTCCGCTCTCCTCTCGTGGCCTCGTGACCTCTGCTCTCCTCTCGCGACCGCTGCTCTCCTCTCGCGACCACTGCCCTCCTCTCGTGACCTCGTGACATCTGCGCTCCTCTCGCGACCTATGCTCTGCTCTCGTGACCTCTGCTCTCCTCTCGTGACCTCGTGACCTCTGCTCTCCTCTCGCGACCTCTGCTCTCCTCTCGTGACCTCTGCCCTACTCTCGTGACCTCGTGACCTCTGCTCTCCTCTCGCGACCTATGCTCTCCTCTCGCGACCTCTGCTCTCCTCTCGCGACCTCTGCTCTCCTCTCGTGGCCTCGTGACCTCTGCTCTCCTCTCGCGACCTCTGCTCTCCTCTCGTGACCGCTGCCCTCCTCTCGTGACCTCGTGACATCTGCTCTCCTCTCGCGACCTATGCTCTGCTCTCGTGACCTCTGCTCTCCTCTCGTGACCTCGTGACCTCTGCTCTCCTCTCGCGACCTATGCTCTCCTCTCGTGACCTCTGCCCTCCTCTCTTGACCTATGCCCTCCTCTCTTGACCTCGTGACCTCGTGACCTCTGCTCTCCTCTCGTGACCTCTGCTCTCCTCTCGTGACCTCTGCCCTCCTCTCGCGACCTCTGCTCTCCTCTCGTGACCTCTGCCCTCCTCTCGCGACCTCTGCTCTCCTCTCGTGACCTCTGCCCTCCTCTCGCGAACTCTGCTCTCCTCTCGTGACATTTGCCCTCCTCTCGCGACCTCTGCTCTACTCTCGCGACCTCTGCTCTCCTCTCGTGACCGATGCCCTCCTCTCGTGACCTCGTGACATCTGCTCTCCTCTCGTGGCCTCGTGACCTCTGCTCTCCTCTCGCGACCTCTGTTCTCCTCTCGTGACATTTGCCCTCCTCTCGCGACCTCTGCTCTACTCTCGCGACCTCTGCTCTCCTCTCGTGACCGCTGCCCTCCTCTCGTGACCTCGTGACATCTGCTCTCCTCTCGTGGCCTCGTGACCTCTGCTCTCCTCTCGCGACCTCTGCTCTCCTCTCGTGACATTTGCCCTCCTCTCGCGACCTCTGCTCTACTCTCGACGACCTCTGCTCTCCTCTCGTGACCACTGCCCTCCTCTCGTGACCTCGTGACATCTGCTCTCCTCTCGTGACCTCGTGACCTCTGCTCTCCTCTCGCGACCTCTGCTCTCCTCTCGCGACCGCTGCTCTCCTCTCGTGACCGCTGCCCTCCTCTCGTGACCTCGTGACATCTGCTCTCCTCTCGTGACCTCGTGACATCTGCTCTCCTCTCGTGACCTCTGCTCTCATCTCGTGACCTCTGCTCTCCTCTCGTGACCTCGTGACCTCTGCGCTCCTCTCGCGACCTCTGCTCTCCTCTCGTGACCGCTGCTCTCCTCTCGTGACCTCGTGACCTCTGCTCTCCTCTCGTGACCTCTGCCCTCCCCTCGTGACCTCGCGACCTCTGCCCTCCTCTCGTAACCTCTGCTCTCCTCTCGTGACCTCTGCCCTACTCTCGTGACCTCTGCCCTACTCTCGTGACCTCGCGACCTCTGCTCTCCTCTCCTCTCGCGAGCTCTGCTCTCCTATCGCGAACTCTCACGACCTCAGTCCCTCCTCCCAACGACCTCTGCTCTCAGCTCATCTGCTCTCCTCTCCTCCAACAGGCCGCTGTCCCTTTCGTCAGTACATGCCCAGCAAGCCGGCGAAATACGGGATAAAGTCTTGGGTCGCGTGCGACGCCAGGTCCAGTTACGCTTGGAAGATGCAAGTCTACACCGGAAAGCCGCGAGGCGGACGCCCAGAGAAAAACCTGGGGTTGAGGGTCGTGCTCGAGGTGACCGAGGGACTCACGGGGCGCAACGTCACCTGCGACAATTTCTTCACCTCTTACCAACTCGCACGAGAGCTCCTGCTCAGGAACAACACAGTGGTCGGCACGGTTCGGAAGAACAGGCTGGAGCTACCGAACGCGCTGCTCTCGGTCAAGCGGAGAGACGTCTTCTCCTCGAGGTTTGCCTTCACGCCCACCGCCACGCTCGTCTCGTACCTCCCCAGGAAGAGCAGGAACGTGGTGCTCCTGAGCACCAGGCACGTCGAGGGCGAGGTCAGCGATCGCACGGACGCAAAGCCCGTCATCGTCCTGGACTACAACCGCAACAAAGGCGGCGTGGACAACCTCGACAAGGTGACCGGCACGTACAGCTGCCGAAGGATGACCGCGCGCTGGCCCCTGGTAGTATTTCACAACATCCTCGACGTGTCCGCCTACAACGCCTTTGTGATATGGAGAGAGCTCAACCCCGACTGGATGCCCGGCAAGCGAAACAAGAGGAGGGTGTTCCTGGAGCAGCTGGGAAAGGCTCTCGTGGCTCCGTTCACGGAGAGACGGGCGCGTCTGCCCCGCACTGAAGCGTCGGCCGCGATTGCGAAAGCCGCGGCCGTGAGGGTCAGGTCGCGCGAGGATCAGATCTCCTCGCGAGCCGACCCCGCCGCCCTCGTGCCGCACGTGCCCGCGAGCAAGCGAAAGAGGTGTCAGATCTGCCCGCCGAAAAAGGACTGTAAAACGCACACCGTGTGCGCAGGCTGTAACAAGTACATATGCAGGGGCTGCGCGCTGGTATACTGCCCGGGGTGCGTGTAACAAGAAAACATTTGTGCGAGGCTCGGGGGGGGGGGGGGGGGGGGGGGGGGCTCGAGAACGTGTGTGTCAAGCGGGTGAACGTTTGCTTCGTGTGTGGCGAGAAAAAAAAAGAGAAATAAAAAGAAATATTGTACCAAGCCAATGTTCAGTGACTGTGTTTTTATGTACGTGGTGCCTGGAAATTGCATATATATATATATATATATATATATATATATATATATATATATATATATATATATATATATATATATATATATAAAAGAAATAACCGTTTCTATGTATTTTGGGACAAACAGAAAACTCGGAAATGTATAACTCTGGAAATATATTTTCCAGGAAGGCCGTGTTGGTCAGCTAATAACACATAAAGACACACCAGGGCAATGTTTGGTCACTGCTTATTTTTATTCACGTACGTACAGAGATGAGGAACGCCAGAACAACACATTGATACCGGATAAACAGTCTCGTCGCATCTAGGAAGTCCCGAGATCGATGGAGTCGCGGAGAAACCGCGGGATGTCCATCGCAGGGTTCCCCCTCTTTAGGTGCCGTACCGATCGCGTGCAAAGTTCCTGTAACCCGGGAACGGGAATTGTCGCAAACGGGATCTGTGCGGTGATGCTCCTCATCAAATCCTTCAGGTTCGAGTAGTCCTTGCCCTCGCTTTTATAACCCAAAGGCCCGACTCTCACCTCGTAGTCCCAGAATTCGTTGCCAGTTACAACGCTGAACAGGTACCCCGGAGTCGAGTCTTCGCGAAAACACGCCACGGCAGCAGCTGCTGGATTGTAATACGGCGTGCCGTCTTGTCCAAACCACATCCCCGCAGTCGCAGTTGGATCAGCTGCTAGTGCCGCAACGGCGTCAGCCTGCTCCCTGTTCGGAGGTTCCCGCTTTTGCAGAACGTCAACCATCTCCGAGAAGTCCTCGCCTTCGATGGGTCCGTCCGAGACGCCCCACCAGGACGCTCCGAGGTACCCGATCATTTCCCTCATGTCCTGCACCACTCGAGCTGCAGAAGGTCGGCACGGGTCCTCTGGTGTCCCCGGTGGTTTAGACAGCAGGTTCGGGGGCCGGATGCATTTTCCAATTTCTTCGAGCAGCACTTCCAGTAGACGAACCGGATTTCCAAAGTCCCCGTCGACCATTTCGGACAGTGAGAAACTTGCACAACGGAGACGCATTCGAACCTTTATTATGCAATCGCGGGTCTTGACCACGATGGAAC
>JBAMJR010000288.1:127500-130000 GCA_038501785.1 Myoxocephalus aenaeus | reverse complement strand
CTTGGATGGGAGACCGCCTGGGAATACCAGGTGCTGTAAGCTATTCTTTTTTACTCCTTATGATTATCACTCCAGTTCACTGCAGATCACTCCAGGTCATTAAAACTCCCTTTGGTAGGCTCGGTTTTCGCTTACGGCCACACCACTCTGATCACGCCCGATCTCGTCCGATCTCGGAAGCTAAGCAGAGTTGGGCCTGGTCAGTACTTGGATGGGAGACTGCCTGGGAATACCAGGTGCTGTAAGCCTTTTTTTTTACTCTTTATGATGTTCATTGCAGATCACTCCAGGTCAAAAAAACTCCCTTTGGTAGGCTCAGATTTCGCTTACGGCCACACCACTCTGATCACGCGAGAGTTCAGGGAGATCACGTGGGAGCTGTGAAGGAGGAAGTCAATCGGAGCACACGGTGGATGGTTCTCCACCCTCACCTGTTCTTTTGTTTGTTGAGTCCCATGAGGGAAAAAGACTATTTTTGTTAGTTTATTGACTTTTGTTTGCCCCCAGCAGTGTTTTCACTGTTTGGGGGACAAATCCTTTTTTTCCCCCCTCCCTATCCCCCTCACTAGGGGCGCTTTTTGTTTCTAATCAGCATGACGGACAATGACCAAAGAGAGCTGTTGGCAACATTGAACAAAGCAGAGAAGGAGGAGAAGGCTAATGAGGAAGGGAAGAGGAATCGAAGCCTGACCGTGAGTGTCGAGCTGGAAGGGGAAAACGCAATTTCTGCGATGGAACTGATGAAGTGTGTGCGTGAGCTGTGCGGAGGGCTGGTGGCGTGCCGCCTTATTGCTGACGGAAAGTACGAGATGACCATGAGCCATCCAAAAGGGAAGGAGAGGCTGCTTGAAGGTTTCAAGATGGGGCAGACGAGGGTCCACGCTCGGGAGCTGAGCAATGATGAGCTGGTGGTGTCCTTCCTGAACCTGCCGTTCTACACTGAGGACCGGGAAATCCTGGAGAAACTGCATGGCTGGGGAGTGTCGGCTGCTTCCCCGATTAGAAGGCGTATGTGGCCTGGTACAAAGATCGCGGACGGCACAAGATTTCTCAAGGTAAAATTTAACGACCAGATCCAGTCCTTGCCTTACTCCACTAAATTTAGTACGGCTCTGGGTGCAGAGCACTTCAGAGTCTTACACGACAAACAAATGAAGGTGTGCAGGATGTGCATTCAGCCAGGGCATCTTCTGAGGGAATGTCCGGATTTTACATGTCACAAGTGTGGGGTCCAGGGTCATTTCGCAAGAGAATGCAGCAAAAGCGTGACAAAATGCAATTTGTGCTATAATAAAATGGATGATTGCATATGTAATAAAAGTGAAAACGATGAGGGAGATACAGGGAGTGAAGCCTCGGGGGCTGAGGGTGATATGGAAGAGGGGACAGTGGAGGAGAGTGGGGGAAGCGAGCAGAGCGATGGGGTAGGAGAAAGTAGAAAGGGGGTCTTTGCGGATGCCGGTTCGGATCCCGCTACGGAGGTGCTTACGGCCGGTGAGGGCGTGCATAGTACGGGGCCGGATAAAGGCCCCGGAAAGAAAGGGGAGAGGGTGTGTAAGCCAGTGGAGAAAGCGGGGGCAAAGACCAGTGAGACAGTGCTTGGAGAGCAGCCAGAACCGCCCGCCCCACCCGCCACATTAGAGAGCAAAAACCCCACGCACGTGCTTGACACGGCGCTCCCTCCAAAGCCTGGAAGTCGGCGCAGAAAAGCACCAAACGAGCCTCCCCGGGGGGCTGAAGTGTCGGACTCTGACATGGATTATGGTGATGTAACCGATGCAAGGAGGAGGCTTAATGAGCGGCAGAAAGGTAATAAAGTAAAGAGAAACAAAGTAAAAAGTAAATGAATGATGACCATACAACTATTAATAATAATCATGTGCACCTTAACAGGTTCCCAGATAAACTCGCTTAATGTGAGTGGGCTCCGCAATAAAACAAAAAGGGTTTCTATATTGAGGCAACTAAAGCCTGACTTATTATGTGTCCAGGAAACAAAATGGGAGAGAATGGGGGTTAATGTGGCGCAAGACTGGGCCTTGGGTTTTTTCCTGTGCCTCGATGACAAACTCATGAATATAGAACAAATAAAGACAAAAATATTCTATGACATATTGATAACAAAACAGATAAGAAAACCAACAGCTGGAAAATCATGGGCAAAAATATTCCCATATCACCAACTAAGCAGAATGTGGTCCAATATAGAATTCAAGTTCATTCCCCCTGGTATCTTCAACTCAGAGTTCAAAATAAGGCACAGGAAAGTATTCACCAGCATTGTCCTGCACCAAATACATAAGGAGGAATTCAAAAGAATGTGCGCCGTCTGTGGCCAGGAAGAAGAGGACTTTGAGCACCTGATATTGTCCTGCTCTGCGCTCAAAGTCTTCAAAGCTTATATAAAAGAACTGATAACAGTAGGATGTGGGGTAAAAAATAGGAGAGGGATTTTTTGGGACTGGACCTGGTGTTTTGGGTTACCGAAAAGGAGCGTAGG
>JBAMJR010000288.1:95000-100000 GCA_038501785.1 Myoxocephalus aenaeus | reverse complement strand
AGTTGGGCCTGGTCAGTACTTGGATGGGAGACCGCCTGGGAATACCAGGTGCTGTAAGCTATTCTTTTTTACTCCTTATGATTATCACTCCAGTTCACTGCAGATCACTCCAGGTCATTAAAACTCCCTTTGGTAGGCTCGGTTTTCGCTTACGGCCACACCACTCTGATCACGCCCGATCTCGTCCGATCTCGGAAGCTAAGCAGAGTTGGGCCTGGTCAGTACTTGGATGGGAGACTGCCTGGGAATACCAGGTGCTGTAAGCCTTTTTTTTTACTCTTTATGATGTTCATTGCAGATCACTCCAGGTCAAAAAAACTCCCTTTGGTAGGCTCAGATTTCGCTTACGGCCACACCACTCTGATCACGCGAGAGTTCAGAGAGATCACGTGGGAGCTGTGAAGGAGGAAGTCGATCAGAGCACACGGTGGATGGTTCTCCACCCTCACCTGTTCTTTTGTTTGTTGAGTCCCATGAGTAAAAAAGACTTTCTTTGTTAGTTTATTGACTTTTGTTTTCCCCCAGCAGTGTTTTCACTGTTTGGGGGACAATCCGTTTTTTTTTCCCCCTCCCTATCCCCCTCACTAGGGGCGCTTTTTGTTTCTAATCAGCATGACGGACAATGACCAAAGAGAGCTGTTGGCAACAGAGGACAAAGCAGAGAAGGAGGAGAAGACTAATGACGAAGGGAAGAGAAACCGAAGCCTGACCGTGAGTGTCGAGCTGGAAGGAGAAAACGCCATTTCAGCAATGGAGCTGATGAAGTGTGTGCGTGAGCTGTGCGGAGGGCTTGTGGCGTGCCGCCTTATTTCAGCCGGGAAGTATGAGATGACCATGAGCCATCCAAAAGGGAAGGAGAGGCTGCTGGAAGGCTTCAAGATGGGGCAGACGAGGGTCCACGCTCGCGAGCTGTGCAACGATGAGCTGGTGGTGTCCTTCCTGAACCTGCCGTTCTACACCGAGGACCGGGAGATCCTAGAGAAGCTGCATGTCTGGGGTGTGTCGGCTGCTTCCCCGATTAGAAGGCGTATGTGGCCGGGTACAAAGATCGCGGATGGCACAAGGTTCCTCAAGGTAAAGTTTAATGACCAGGTCCAGTCCCTACCCTACTCTACTAAATTTAGTACGGCTCTGGGTGCAGAGTACTTCAGAGTCTTACATGACAAGCAAATGAAGGTGTGCAGGATGTGTATTCAGCCAGGGCATCTTCTGAGGGAATGTCCAGAGTTTACATGTCATAAGTGTGGAGTCCAGGGTCATTTTGCAAGAGAATGCAGCAAAAGCATGACAAAATGTAGCTTGTGCTATAATAAAATGGATGAGTGCGTATGCAATAAGAGTGATAATGATGAGGATGATTCAAAGAGTGAAGCCTCGGGGGCTGAGGGTGATATGGAAGAGGGGACTGAGGGAGAGAGTGGGGGGAGCGAGCAGAGCGATGGGGTGGAAAAGAGTGGGAAAGAGGTCTTTGTGGATGCCGATTTGGACCCCGCTATGGGAGGGCCTACGGCCGGTGAGGGCGGGCATAAGACGGTGCCGGATAAAGGCCCGGGGGGAAAAGGGGAGAGGGTGTGCAAGCCAGCGGAGAAAGCTGGAGCAAAGAGCAGTGAGGCAGTGCTGGGAGAGAGGCCAGAACCACCCGCCCCGCCCGCCCCACCTGCCACATCAGAGAGCAAAAGTCCTACGCATGTGCTTGACACGGCGCTCCCTCCAAAGCCTGAAAATCGGCGCAGAAAAGCATCAAATGAGCCTCCCCGGGGGGCTGGAGGGTCGGACTCTGACATGGATTATGGTGATGTAACCGATGCAAGGAGGAGGCTTAATGAGCGGCAGAAAAGTAGTAAAATAAAGAGAAACAAGTTAAAAAGTAAATGAATGATGACCATACAACTATTAACAATAATCATGTGCACCTTAACAGGTTTCCAGATAAACTCGCTGAATGTGAATGGGCTCCGCAATAAAACAAAAATGGATTCTATATTGAGGCAACTAAAGCCTGACTTATTATGTGTCCAGGAAACAAGATGGGATGAAAATTCTGCAAAATATTGGAAAAAGCAGTGGGGGGGCGAAATCTGCTCAAATGAGGGGACCTGTACCTCATGTGGTGTAGCCGTACTCTTCAAACAAAACTTTTTTGAAAATATAAAAGAAATTTACAAGGACAAACAAGGCAGGTTACAAGTCATCGATTTCAGTTTTGCTAGTACTTTTTACCGTCTGATAAATGTTTATGCGCCTAATGGTGAATGTGAGAGGAAGGGTTTCTTCCAAGACCTTGCAAAATGGTGTAATGAGAAAACCATTCTAATAGGGGACTTTAATGTGGCCCTCACAGAAAAAGACCTTTCAAGTAATAATGTGTATAAGAACGATACGAGTAGGGCCACCTTAAAAAATATAATAATTAACTCCAATATTATAGATGTGTGGAGGGTGCTCAACAACAGTGGCGCGGGTTTTTCAAGGAGGCAGGCGGTTGGGGGGAAGTTAAAGCAGTCTAGGATCGATTATTGCCTAGTGGCAGCTGGAGTGATGGCGAGGATAACTTCCTGTAGATACTCATTTAATTCATGGAGCGATCACGCTTGTATGACTGTAGGTGTGGGGGGTGGGGGGAAAGGGAGGGGGGGGGGATTATGGTGCTTAAATACAAGCCATTTAGAAGACGAGGGTTTCAAAGCACAAATAAATAATTATTTAGCAACGGTGCTACAAAGCATCGACTATGTCGACGATCTATGTAGTTTCTGGGGAGAAGTGAAAGTAAAAATCCAAAAGATGTGTATCATCTTTAGCAAAAATAAAAACTGTGAGGAGAGGCGAGAGGAGGCAGAATTAAACGCCCTTGCACAAAAAGAGATACGGAAGTGTGAGGAAAGCCCCAACTATAGTAGTGAGCGATATGAGGTATATAAAACAAAGATAAACGAAATTGAAAGAAAGCGGTGTAAGGGTGCAATAATTAGAAGCAGAGCAAAATATATAACTGAGGGAGAGAGGTGTACTGCTTTTTTTCTGGGGCTTGAAAAAGTCAGCCAAAATAAAACTTTCCTCTCCAGGCTGGAGAATGCGGAGGGGAGAATGATAGAGGAAACAGAGGAGATAATGAGTGCCGTGCAGGCTTTTTATCAAGAACTTTTTCGTAGCGAAGCTGGGGATAGGTGTACAATTAAGGAGGTAGTCAGTGGAATTAGTAAAGAGCTAAGGGAGGAGGAGAGGGAGTGGTGTGATGCTCCGTTCTCTCTTGGAGAAGTGGAGCAGGCAATAGGCGGCCTAAATAAAAACAAAAGCCCGGGTGCGGATGGTCTGCCTGCTGAGTTTTTCCAAGCTTTTAAGGAGACTCTAGGCCCGATCCTGCTAAAAATGTTCGCACAGATGGACGCAGAGCGGGAGGCACCAGTGCCGTTCACAGAAGGGATAGTAACTATTTTATTTAAAAACAAAGGGGACAGGACCAATCTCATTAACTACAGGCCGATTAGCTTATTAAATACAGACTACAAAATATTTGCAAAAATCCTGGCAAATAGACTAAAAGCAGTTATAAACTCAGTAATAGGGACCACGCAGGCATATAGTATTCCGGGGAGGGACATCTCAGACACTATAAATATCATCAGGGACACAGCGAGCATTTTAAACCATGAGGGAGGGATCATTTTGGGAATAGACTTGGAAAAGGCCTTCGATAGGGTGGAGCATCCCTTCCTGTGGGCGGTACTGGAGCGCTTTGGGTTTGGGCCCCTGTTCATTCAGAGAATAAAAATGTTGTATGGGAATGCTAAAAGCAGGGTAAAATGCAATGGCCGCCTGACTGGCAGCTTTGACATTAAGAGGTCGGTAAGGCAGGGCTGCCCACTATCGGCTCTGTTATACAGCCTGGTGGCTGAACCTCTGGCCTGCCTAATAAATGAGGATATGGGAATAACGGGGATCTCTACGCCTGCTGGAAACACAATTAAAATTATACAATATGCGGACGATGTCAACATATGCGTTAAGACGAGAGGGTGCGTCGAAAGAGCACTAGATCACATAAAAATGTACGGGAAAGCATCAGGGGCAAAAATAAATGAGGGGAAATCGGAGCTCTTGGTCTTTAAAGGGTGTGACATCCCGGAAAATGCCTGGGGACTCAAAAAAGTCGAAACGGAAAGGAAAATATTAGGCATTTTCATAGGGAAAGATGAAAAAAGAGCAATGGAAAGAACATGGAAAGAGGTTCTGGGGAAAATAAAAAACCTACTTAACCTTTGGTATGCGAGAGGCCTCAACCTGAAAGGGAAGGTAACCGTAGTTAATGCTCTGATACTGTCCAAAATTAATCACATTTTGGGGTCCTGCGAGCTGCCCTCTTGGGTACTAAATTCGCTCAATGGAGCAATTTCTACTTTTTTTTGGAAAGGAAAGGGTAATTCGATTGCCCACAGGACGTTAATAGCTAACAAAAGGGAGGGGGGCTTAGCGTTGATTGATATAAGTGTGAAAAAAGATGCACTGAGGCTAAAACTGATAGGAAGATTTTTTAATGCGGAAAGGCAGCTGCCCTGGAAGGACTTCCTGACAGGCCTTTTGACAAAGTACGGGGAGAGGAGTGTGTACAATCTATGTGCTCTCTCCCCAAGGGATATAAAAGCGGGCCTGTCAGGGTTCTACAGGGAAGTGCTGGAGGCCTGGGATAAGATTCTGCCCCACCTCAGACCTGACGTTAAAGGGAAGGAACAAGTGCTACGGTTACCTTTCTTATCAAGCCCCAGTTTTGTAGGGCAGGGGAGGCCTCTCATAAGCTGTCATCTCAGCCAGGCAGGTCTCACGTCTGTGGGGAGCGTGTGCGGGACGAACGGTGTGTTTGATCTTGAGGGAGTGAGAGAAAAGCTAAGAGTAGGGAGATGTAAGTACAATATGCGACGTCTAAAGGAGATAGGGAGAATGTTTGACGAGTGTATGGGACGAGTATGGATGGAGAGAATGGGGGTTAATGTGGCGCAAGACAG
>JBAMJR010000288.1:87500-90000 GCA_038501785.1 Myoxocephalus aenaeus | reverse complement strand
CTTGTCTCCAGCAGAGGGCGACGGACGCACAGGTGGAGAGAAGGGAGCAGCCAGCACCAAAGGAGGTCGGAGTAAAAGCTGCGACAAAGGTGGGGGAGGTCCAAAGGAACAGAAGGAAGGAGGGGGAGAGGGGGAGGGGCCGGCGCCCGGTGAAAAGTGCCCGGAAGAAGAGGTCATGGAGTTGGAAGGACAGGGAGGAGGGAAGAGGAAAGCAGGGACATTGAAGGATGGAAGCCCTAGAAAGAAGGTTTAAAGTGGGTATGGCTAGCATGTTGTTGTGTTATGTTTTGGTTTGTTTTTACTCTGGGTTTTTTCTCATGGCCACCGTCTTGTCGTTTAACGTAAATGGGTTGAGAGATATGGGGAAAGTCAGTAAAATATTGAAACTGTATGGATCTGATATTATGTGTTTCCAGGAAACACACTGGGATGATGGGATTATAGAAAAGATCAAGGAAAAGTGGAAGGGGGGATTATATTACAGTAATGGGGCAGTTAATGCAAGGGGTGTAGCAATACTGGTGAACATGGATAAAGTAGATAATGTGAGCCAGGTCTATAAGGATAATGGAGGGAGGTTAGTAAGTATAGAATTTGAGTATATGGGGAGGAGATTTAGGCTAGTGAATGTATATATGCCGGTCGTTGAGCGGGAGAAAGGGGGGGTTATCGTAGAATTGAAAACGCTGTGTACGCCAAACTGCATAGTGGCAGGTGACTTCAATATAAAATTAAGTAGGTTAGATGTTGGGAAAGATGTAGTGTTCAGATGGGAAAAATCGAGGAGACTCTTAGTAGAGATGATGGAAGAAGGGAAATTAGTGGATGTGTGGAGATATTATAATCTGGATAAAAGGGAGTACTCGAGAAGGCAGGTCAGGGAGGGGGAACTGAAGCAGTCTAGGATTGATTTGTTGTTGGTAAAGGAAGACATTATGATATTTATAGATAGTACTAGGTATGAGTTTAATACGCTGAGTGACCATGCTGCGTTGTTATTTAAGATTAGAGGGTGGAGGGGGGAGAGGGGTGGGGGGCTTTGGATGATGAATGACAGCATTATGGAGGATAAAGAATATGATGAGCAGGTGAGGCAATTATTAATGGAGAAGCTTGACTATGTAAATAGTATAGAAGAGGATAGTATTGATGTGGGGGAATGGTGGGAAGCAGTAAAGGAGGAGGTCAAGGTGCTGAGTATAAGATATGCAAGGAAGAGGAATAGAAAACGGAGGGAGAAGGAAAGGGAGCTTAGGGAAGAATTAAATAGGGAAATGAGTAAAGCTGAGGATGAGCCCGGCTACAGTATAGAGGGTTTTTTGAGAGTTAGGGCAAAATTGGCAAAGTTTGAGAGGGAGAAATGTATGGGGGCAATTTTGAGGAGTAAAGCGAGATACACGTTGGAAGGAGAGAGGTGTACGGCGTTCTTTCTTGGGCAGGAAAAGAGGAAGCAAAGTAGGACATACATTTCAGAGTTAGTGGACGGTACTGGAAAGACAGTTGGGGACTATGTAGAGGTGCTGGAGACTGTGACACAATACTTTACAGAGTTATTTAGGAAGGGTGAGGTAGAGGAGCGTAGTATGACTACAGTGTTGGAGAATATCAAGAGTAAAATCGGATTAGCAGATAGGGAGGCGTGTGAGGGGGATATAACTGAGAGGGAGATACAGGTGGCGATAGAGGGGCTGAAAGGGGGGAAGAGTCCAGGGAGTGATGGGCTTGGTGGGGTTTTTTACAAAGTGTATAGGGAGGTGTTAGGGCCGATATTATTAAAAGTGTACAGATATGTAGAGAGAAGCAGGAGATTGCCAAGAACTATGGGGTTGGGGGTGGTAACACTGCTTTTTAAAAACAAGGGAAGCAAATTGGAGTTGGAGAATTACAGGCCAATAAGTGTTTTGAATAATGATTATAAAATCTTGACCAGGGTGTTTGCTAACAGATTGAAATATGTAGTAGGTGGAATAATAGGGGAATCACAAAGCTACAGTATACCAGGGAGGGATATAGCGGACAACATAAGTACGATAAGGGAAGTTGTCAAACTTATGAAGCATGATGGGAAGGGAGGGATAGTGGCTAGTGTAGATTTGAGTAAGGCTTTCGATAGGGTGGAACATGACTTTTTGTTTAAGACATTAGAGGGTTTTGGTTTTGGGGAGCGGATGGTTGGGTGGATTAGGTGTATATATAGGGATGCCAGGAGTTGTGTTAAAATAAATGGGGTGCTATCAGATAGTTTCAGGTTGGAAAGGTCAGTGAGGCAGGGGTGCCCCCTCAGTCCAATATTATATGCGTTATCTGTCGAGCCAATGCTAAGTATGATCAGGAATGACATGGAGGTGAACGGAATTGAGCTTGAACCAGGACAGACGGTCAAGATCAGCAGTTATGCAGATGATACAACCATCATGGTGAGGGATAGGGGGAGTATGGAGAGGGCTCTAGAGTTAATAGGGGTATATGGGAGGGCAGCAGGGGCTAAGGTAAATGTAGG
>JBAMJR010000288.1:0-27500 GCA_038501785.1 Myoxocephalus aenaeus | reverse complement strand
AGAGCGGCGGATCACAAGAAGCCAGCTTGTCGACATGTTGGCCTACCCCGTGCGCAACGCGTCACCTGCATTAGAGCAACAAGAACAAGGATCTCGAACTCGCGGGGCTCCTGTCCAGCACGCGGACAATGTCATGCCCACAGCGCGTCGTTTCACCAGAAGTCAACTTGTCAAGGTTCGCGATGTATCACCGTCAGAAGAAGAAGAAGAAGACGAAGAAGAAGATGAAGAAGAAGAAGATGAAGATGAAGGAGAAGATGAAGAAGAAGAAGAAGAAGAAGAACAAGAAGAACAAGAAGAACAAGAACAAGAACAAGAAGGAGATCAAGAACGCCGTGGTCCTCTCCACCGTCCTGCCAACCCCAAAACGACCGCACTTTGTCGCGCCAGAGTTCAGATTGTCAGAATCTCGGCCAACCAGGTGCGTGATGCAGTGCGCTCGGGGCAATGTCAAGAAGAACAACAACAACAACACGAAGACGAGGAAGACCAGGACGAAGACCAAGACAAAGGACAAGAAGAACAAGAACAAGAAGAACGAGAACAAGACGACGAAGGCGACGAGGACGACGGGGGGGAATCCGATCAATCGCACGATACCCCTTCTGAAGAGGAACGAGAAGAAGAAGAATCAGACGCTGCCGCGCATCGACAAGACTCACGAGGCGAAAGGCAGACCTTCCTCTCAAAAAATGGAGCAATATCGTGGTCCTCTGCAGCGTACGAGCGAGAGGTGTGCTCCGAGCAACCCCCCAGGCCTCCGACTCCGGGCCCCACGGCGTACGCGGCGTCCCGCGCCCGTGACATCGCATCTACGTTCCGCCTGTTTGTCACACCGACCGTGGAAAGAATCATCCTGGACATGACCAATCTGCAGGGCTCGCGAAAATACGGCGACGGCTGGAAGGGGATGGACGAGACCGACCTGCGCGCCTACACGGGGCTGCTGATCCTCGCCGGCGTGTACAGGTCCCACAGAGAGGCCGCGGCCAGTCTGTGGGACGCAGAGAGCGGCAGGGCCGTGTTCCGCGCCACGATGTCGCTCAAGCGTTTCTACTCGTACTCTAGCCTGCTGCGCTTCGACGACCGCGAGACGAGACCCGCGAGGCTCGCCACGGACAAACTCGCAGCAGTGAGAGACCTTTGGGACGCCTGGTCGGAGCGGCTGCCGCGCCTCTACAACCCGGGGCCCGATGTCACGGTGGACGAGCAACTTGTTCCGTTCAGAGGTACCTGGCCGGCTCCCCGCTCTGCGTAACAACGATAACGATGACGATAATAACAATCTGACTCCTTTTTCTCCCTCTCTGTTCTCCTCTCCTCTCGCGCCCCACTCTCACGACCTCTCCTCTGCTCCCACGACCTCTCATCTCGTGACCTTCCGCCCTCCTCTCGCGAAATCTGCTCTCCCGTCGTGACGTCCGCCCTCCTCTCGCGAACTCCGCTCTCCTCCCGTGACCTCGTGATCTCTGCTCTCCTCTCGTGAACTCTCATGACGTCTGCCCTCCTCTCGCGACCTCTGCTCTCCTCTCGCGACCTCTGCCCTCCTCTCGTGACCTCGCGACCTCTGCTCTCCTCTCGCTACCTCTGCCCTCCTCTCGCGACATCTGCTCTCCTCTCGCGACCTCTGCTCTCCTCTCGTGACATCTGCCCTCCTCTCGTGACCTCGTGACCTCTGAGCTCCTCTCGCGACCTCTGCTCTCCTCTCGTGACCTCGTGACCTCTGCTCTCCTCTCGCGACCTCTGCTCTCCTCTCGTGACCTCGTGACCTCTTGACCTCTGCTCTCCTCTCGCGACCTCTGCTCTCCTCTCGTGACATCTGCCCTCCTCTCGCGACCTCTGTCCTCCTCTCGTGACATCGTGACCTCCTCTCGCGACCTCTGCTCTCCTCTCGTGACCTCGTGACCTCTGCTCTCCTCTCGCGACCTCTGCTCTCCTCGCGTGGCCTCGTGACCTCTGCTCTCCTCTCGCGACCTCTGCTCTCCTCTCGTGACCTCGTGACATCTGCTCTCCTCTCGCGACCTATGCTCTGCTCTCGTGACCTCTGCTCTCCTCTCGTGACCTCGTGACCTCTGCCCTCCTCTCGTGACCTCTGCTCTCCTCTCGCGACCTATGCTCTCCTCTCGCGACCTCTGCTCTCCTCTCGTGACCTCGTGACCTCTGCTCTCCTCTCGTGACCTCTGCCCTCCTCTCGTGACATCGTGACCTCTGCTCTCCTCTCGCGACCTATGCTCTCCTCTCGCGACCTCTGCTCTCCTCTCGCGACCTCCGCTCTCCTCTCGTGGCCTCGTGACCTCTGCTCTCCTCTCGCGACCGCTGCTCTCCTCTCGCGACCACTGCCCTCCTCTCGTGACCTCGTGACATCTGCGCTCCTCTCGCGACCTATGCTCTGCTCTCGTGACCTCTGCTCTCCTCTCGTGACCTCGTGACCTCTGCTCTCCTCTCGCGACCTCTGCTCTCCTCTCGTGACCTCTGCCCTACTCTCGTGACCTCGTGACCTCTGCTCTCCTCTCGCGACCTATGCTCTCCTCTCGCGACCTCTGCTCTCCTCTCGCGACCTCTGCTCTCCTCTCGTGGCCTCGTGACCTCTGCTCTCCTCTCGCGACCTCTGCTCTCCTCTCGTGACCGCTGCCCTCCTCTCGTGACCTCGTGACATCTGCTCTCCTCTCGCGACCTATGCTCTGCTCTCGTGACCTCTGCTCTCCTCTCGTGACCTCGTGACCTCTGCTCTCCTCTCGCGACCTATGCTCTCCTCTCGTGACCTCTGCCCTCCTCTCTTGACCTATGCCCTCCTCTCTTGACCTCGTGACCTCGTGACCTCTGCTCTCCTCTCGTGACCTCTGCTCTCCTCTCGTGACCTCTGCCCTCCTCTCGCGACCTCTGCTCTCCTCTCGTGACCTCTGCCCTCCTCTCGCGACCTCTGCTCTCCTCTCGTGACCTCTGCCCTCCTCTCGCGAACTCTGCTCTCCTCTCGTGACATTTGCCCTCCTCTCGCGACCTCTGCTCTACTCTCGCGACCTCTGCTCTCCTCTCGTGACCGATGCCCTCCTCTCGTGACCTCGTGACATCTGCTCTCCTCTCGTGGCCTCGTGACCTCTGCTCTCCTCTCGCGACCTCTGTTCTCCTCTCGTGACATTTGCCCTCCTCTCGCGACCTCTGCTCTACTCTCGCGACCTCTGCTCTCCTCTCGTGACCGCTGCCCTCCTCTCGTGACCTCGTGACATCTGCTCTCCTCTCGTGGCCTCGTGACCTCTGCTCTCCTCTCGCGACCTCTGCTCTCCTCTCGTGACATTTGCCCTCCTCTCGCGACCTCTGCTCTACTCTCGACGACCTCTGCTCTCCTCTCGTGACCACTGCCCTCCTCTCGTGACCTCGTGACATCTGCTCTCCTCTCGTGACCTCGTGACCTCTGCTCTCCTCTCGCGACCTCTGCTCTCCTCTCGCGACCGCTGCTCTCCTCTCGTGACCGCTGCCCTCCTCTCGTGACCTCGTGACATCTGCTCTCCTCTCGTGACCTCGTGACATCTGCTCTCCTCTCGTGACCTCTGCTCTCATCTCGTGACCTCTGCTCTCCTCTCGTGACCTCGTGACCTCTGCGCTCCTCTCGCGACCTCTGCTCTCCTCTCGTGACCGCTGCTCTCCTCTCGTGACCTCGTGACCTCTGCTCTCCTCTCGTGACCTCTGCCCTCCCCTCGTGACCTCGCGACCTCTGCCCTCCTCTCGTAACCTCTGCTCTCCTCTCGTGACCTCTGCCCTACTCTCGTGACCTCTGCCCTACTCTCGTGACCTCGCGACCTCTGCTCTCCTCTCCTCTCGCGAGCTCTGCTCTCCTATCGCGAACTCTCACGACCTCAGTCCCTCCTCCCAACGACCTCTGCTCTCAGCTCATCTGCTCTCCTCTCCTCCAACAGGCCGCTGTCCCTTTCGTCAGTACATGCCCAGCAAGCCGGCGAAATACGGGATAAAGTCTTGGGTCGCGTGCGACGCCAGGTCCAGTTACGCTTGGAAGATGCAAGTCTACACCGGAAAGCCGCGAGGCGGACGCCCAGAGAAAAACCTGGGGTTGAGGGTCGTGCTCGAGGTGACCGAGGGACTCACGGGGCGCAACGTCACCTGCGACAATTTCTTCACCTCTTACCAACTCGCACGAGAGCTCCTGCTCAGGAACAACACAGTGGTCGGCACGGTTCGGAAGAACAGGCTGGAGCTACCGAACGCGCTGCTCTCGGTCAAGCGGAGAGACGTCTTCTCCTCGAGGTTTGCCTTCACGCCCACCGCCACGCTCGTCTCGTACCTCCCCAGGAAGAGCAGGAACGTGGTGCTCCTGAGCACCAGGCACGTCGAGGGCGAGGTCAGCGATCGCACGGACGCAAAGCCCGTCATCGTCCTGGACTACAACCGCAACAAAGGCGGCGTGGACAACCTCGACAAGGTGACCGGCACGTACAGCTGCCGAAGGATGACCGCGCGCTGGCCCCTGGTAGTATTTCACAACATCCTCGACGTGTCCGCCTACAACGCCTTTGTGATATGGAGAGAGCTCAACCCCGACTGGATGCCCGGCAAGCGAAACAAGAGGAGGGTGTTCCTGGAGCAGCTGGGAAAGGCTCTCGTGGCTCCGTTCACGGAGAGACGGGCGCGTCTGCCCCGCACTGAAGCGTCGGCCGCGATTGCGAAAGCCGCGGCCGTGAGGGTCAGGTCGCGCGAGGATCAGATCTCCTCGCGAGCCGACCCCGCCGCCCTCGTGCCGCACGTGCCCGCGAGCAAGCGAAAGAGGTGTCAGATCTGCCCGCCGAAAAAGGACTGTAAAACGCACACCGTGTGCGCAGGCTGTAACAAGTACATATGCAGGGGCTGCGCGCTGGTATACTGCCCGGGGTGCGTGTAACAAGAAAACATTTGTGCGAGGCTCGGGGGGGGGGGGGGGGGGGGGGGGGGGGGGCTCGAGAACGTGTGTGTCAAGCGGGTGAACGTTTGCTTCGTGTGTGGCGAGAAAAAAAAAGAGAAATAAAAAGAAATATTGTACCAAGCCAATGTTCAGTGACTGTGTTTTTATGTACGTGGTGCCTGGAAATTGCATATATATATATATATATATATATATATATATATATATATATATATATATATATATATATATATATATAAAAGAAATAACCGTTTCTATGTATTTTGGGACAAACAGAAAACTCGGAAATGTATAACTCTGGAAATATATTTTCCAGGAAGGCCGTGTTGGTCAGCTAATAACACATAAAGACACACCAGGGCAATGTTTGGTCACTGCTTATTTTTATTCACGTACGTACAGAGATGAGGAACGCCAGAACAACACATTGATACCGGATAAACAGTCTCGTCGCATCTAGGAAGTCCCGAGATCGATGGAGTCGCGGAGAAACCGCGGGATGTCCATCGCAGGGTTCCCCCTCTTTAGGTGCCGTACCGATCGCGTGCAAAGTTCCTGTAACCCGGGAACGGGAATTGTCGCAAACGGGATCTGTGCGGTGATGCTCCTCATCAAATCCTTCAGGTTCGAGTAGTCCTTGCCCTCGCTTTTATAACCCAAAGGCCCGACTCTCACCTCGTAGTCCCAGAATTCGTTGCCAGTTACAACGCTGAACAGGTACCCCGGAGTCGAGTCTTCGCGAAAACACGCCACGGCAGCAGCTGCTGGATTGTAATACGGCGTGCCGTCTTGTCCAAACCACATCCCCGCAGTCGCAGTTGGATCAGCTGCTAGTGCCGCAACGGCGTCAGCCTGCTCCCTGTTCGGAGGTTCCCGCTTTTGCAGAACGTCAACCATCTCCGAGAAGTCCTCGCCTTCGATGGGTCCGTCCGAGACGCCCCACCAGGACGCTCCGAGGTACCCGATCATTTCCCTCATGTCCTGCACCACTCGAGCTGCAGAAGGTCGGCACGGGTCCTCTGGTGTCCCCGGTGGTTTAGACAGCAGGTTCGGGGGCCGGATGCATTTTCCAATTTCTTCGAGCAGCACTTCCAGTAGACGAACCGGATTTCCAAAGTCCCCGTCGACCATTTCGGACAGTGAGAAACTTGCACAACGGAGACGCATTCGAACCTTTATTATGCAATCGCGGGTCTTGACCACGATGGAACACACCACGTCCTGGCGCGGAGCACAACAATTCGCGACAACGACAGACCCTACCTCGACCTCGGGCCTATTCAGGAAAGCCTCAATCTCGAGCACGGACACAGAACCCCACCATCTGTCACCCAGCCAAGCCAGAAACCCGGCCCATTCTCTGTTCAAAGTAGACCAATTTCCCCTGTCGTATAGGTAATGATGACAGCTCTCTTGCCTTTTATATGGTCTGTCAAAGTTTCTGGGATGCAGGAATGGCATGCTCTGACCTCTTCGGCTGCTTGTGATGTTTGTGCAAGCCTGCAGATGATGTTATGTAGGGCGAAGGGCGGGCGGGTCCTTGTGAGCAGGCCGCGTGCATCCGTAGCCCCGCCCCCTTCTATAGTATCACTCTCAAGTGTGGACCATGCCTACCACTCGGTATTGACAGTTTATGATGTTTGGTCTGGTCACGTGACATGCATTGCTTCTAGCCATCCGGGGAGAGGGAGCTCACACACACACACACACACACACACACACACACACACACACACACACACACACACACACACACACGCACACGCACGCACGCGCACGCGCACGCGCACACACACGCACACGCACACACAGGCACATTATATATATATATATATACATATATATATACATATATATATATATATATACATATATAATCGACCGTGCAATGTATCTATTTTATTTTTTCAAACGAACCAGAGTCCCGAATTATGGACCCTCGGAAACCTTTCAAAGAGAAATACTCTTTATTTGGGGTTTTACGAGCGTAAAGATGAGCGGCCGTGGCCTCCTCTAGGTCAAGTGCATTCCAAGGTCCCTGGTCTGGGAGTGAAAATAGCCACCGGGCCCTCTCCAGACCGAGCCTGGGCTCGAGCGCATCCACTTTTGCAAACGGCATTACCCAGTGTTATGTGTTTTGCGAGCATCTGGAAAGTGACCTCGTGGCCCTCGGCAGCGAAATTGTGCACATTCTGTGAGAGGTTCTGCCGTTTCACGGGCCCTGTCCGGGCGGCCCGCGTGATGACTAAAAAACACTTTTCGGAAAAAGAAATAACCGTTTCTATGTATTTTGGGACAAACTGAAAACTCGGAAATATATAACTCTGGAAATATATATTTCCAGGAAGGCCGTGTTGGTCAGCCGGCCGGTAATTTTGGTGTAACCTATACGCTAATAACACATAAAGACACACCAGAGCAATGTTTGGTCACTGTTTATTTTATTCACGTACGTACAGAGATGAGGAACGCCAGAACAACACATTGATACCGGATAAACAGTCTCGTCGCATCTAGGAAGTCCCGAGATCGATGGAGTCGCGGAGAAACCGCGGGATGTCCATCGCAGGGTTCCCCCTCTTTAGGTGCCGTACCGATCGCGTGCAAAGTTCCTGTAACCCGGGAACGGGAATTGTCGCAAACGGGATCAGCGAGGTGATGCTCCTCAGCAAATCTTTGAGGTTCGAGTAGTCCTTGCCCTCTGTGAAATAACCCAAAGGGCCGATTCTCACATCGTAGTCCCAGAATTCGATGCCTGTTACAATGCTGAACAGGTACCCCGGAGTCGGGTGTTTGCTAAAACACACCACGGCAGCCGATGTTGGACTGTAACCCGGCGTGCCGTCAGGTTCAAACCACATCCCATCAGTCGCAGTTGGATTACCTGCGGCGTCAGGCTGCCCCCTGTTCGGAGGTTCCCTCTTTCTCAGAACGTCAAACATCACCGAGAAGTCCTCGCCGTCTAGCCATCCGTACGAGACGCCCCACCAGGACGCTCCGAGGTACCCGATCATTTCCCTCATGTCCTGCACCACTCGAGCTGCAGAAGGTCGGCACGGGTCCTCTGGTGTCCCCGGTGGTTTAGACAGCAGGTTTGGGTACAGGATGTATTTTCCAATTTCTTCCAGCAGCAGTTCCAGTAGACGAATCGGATTTTCAAATCTCCCTTTGACCATTTCGGACAGTGATAAACTTCCCCAACTGAGACTCATTCGAACCTTTATTATGCAATCTCGGGTCTTGACCACGATGGAACACACCACGTCCTGGCGCGGAGCACAACAATTCGCGACAACGACAGACCCTACCTCGACCTCGGGCCTATTCAGGAAAGCCTCAATCTCGAACACGGACACAGAACCCCACCATCTGTCACCCAGCCAAGCCAGAAACCCGGCCCATTCTCTGTTCAAAGTAGACCAATTTCCCCCTTCGTATAGGTATAGGTTTATGCGAGGCAAGAATGGCATGTTCTGACCTCTTCGGCTGCTTGTGATGCAGGCTGCCCTGTCTAGCAGTGTTTGTGCCAGCATGCAGATGATGTTATGTAGGGCGAAGGGCGGGCGGGTCCTCGTGAGCAGGCCGCGCGCATCCGTAGCCCCGCCCCCTTCTATAGTATCACTCTCAAGTGTGGACAATGCCTACCACTCAGTATTGACAGTTTACACACACACACACACACACACACACGCACACGCACACGCACACACACACACACACAAGGAGGGGCCATTGTCAGTGTGTGTGTACGGACACACACACACACACACACACACACACACACACACACGCACACGCACACGCACACGCGCACACGCACACACACACACACCCCTACACAAGGGGGGTCATTGTCAGTGTGTGTGTACGGACACACGCGCGCACACACACACGCACACACACACGCGCACACACACACACACGCACACACAATGTATGCTTTGCAGAGTGAGCGCGTTGTTGCGTCGTGAATACAATTCAGTGCTTCTCTGATTGGCATTTCTGCTGCAGCGAGACAACGAGGGAATTATTGATTTACTAGTTCGAAAATACATGTATGTGAATAAATGGACACGGGGACATATCAGACCGGGGGAGAGATATATAGCGTACATATTCACGTGACTGTAATCAAGTCATATGAATGTAATGACGTAATACTGTAATGACGTGACTGTAACGATGTCAGATTTTCAAAGTCCTCTGAGGCAAAACATTTTTATTTGTTATTCCGGGAAATAAACTGAATAGATCACATTGTAATTTGTGGGTGTGATCGTGCTGATCGTAGGCCCATTAACAAAGACGTTTAGACCCCGCAGGACACGGGGTGCGCACGGGAAGGATTAGGGTAACACGAGGGTTAACGATCAGGCTTTTATCGAGTTGTGGGGATAGGGGTGTTTTTAAATCGAATTCCAAGTGCCCCAGGTCCACAACCGTGGGAAGTACTGCATTGTGTGTGTACACACACAATGCTACTATAATAATATATAATATATGATAAAAGTGCATTGAACCGACAGCAGTGTGTTAGCAGCTCAGCGCTCTGGCCCCCACCTTTTTCTCCAGCTTCTTCCTGGGCGAAATCCCTCCCACCCTCTCGAAGAAAAGATACCAGTAGGTTTTAAATCCTTAAAGTTGTAAACCGGCAGGAATATATTGGTTTAAAATCCTTAAAGTTGTAAACCGGCTTTAGCTCACTGCAGTCAACCACGGGTGTCGCTGGATCGATTCTCAGTCAAGGCAAGCCTACTCGCCACTCTGGCCCCCAGCCACCATCGAGTCTAGGGCTTGACACACCATAGACTCGATGGTTTTTTAAACTCGCTTGTGTTTCTGGCATGCAACTGTGTCGCTTTATGATAAAGGTTTACCAGTGTAGAGGCTTAATGAAAATAGCAGCCCTTTTAAACAGAACTAAACTGCGTATTTATATGGGCAGATTATAATCGGCATATATACCAAAAACAACAAAAAGGGATAAACTGCACACATATATGACACGCATCGTTGTGGGATAGCGTATTTAATTCAGCATGTTTGAAACTAGACAAGAGACAGTTTAGTGGCTTTGTACTCTCTGTGGAAAATACGTTGGCTTCAATTTCATATTCCTTGGTACAGTTCTATTCCAACCTAGTTATTAACGTAATAGTACGAACCGGTTTGTTCATTTTAGTACTGTAATGCTAACGGTTCGTTTGGTCCTTTTTCTCTTATTTACCAATAGATGTATCAGAAAGGTTCTGTTGGCAAAGCTATTTTGCTCCTTTTATCAGTATAAATTTACCTTTCACAATCTGGCATGTATTTGTCATTATTATATGATATACATGCTTAAAACATTGTGTAATAACAATAGCAAAAAGACTTTGCACAATTCATAAGTATGCAATTGCAATACATTATTATTATTAAACACTGAAACAAGTCTCTCCTGACTGAAATAACAGAATCGGAATCAGCTTTATACGTTTTTAATTTGACTCACGTTACTCTTACATACACAATAAACAGGATAGCTTTGGCGATATGATATTTCACTGAAACATATCTTGCTTGATCTACTTAATGAAATCGAGGTAACTTTTTGCGTGACTTTATGCCATAGAATAAACAACGTTGGGGTTTGTATGGACTAGTCAGTTTTGTACGTAACAAACATTTCTTTTAAAAGGGTATATCTAAGTTTCATTTTGACAATTCAACTAATTACTAAAATACCAAGTACCAAGTAAAGTGTACCAGATTGACAGATTAGTCACATAACTTGTCAAGTAAAGTCTACTTGATTCTGTAAGTTAATTCACTGTCAAAATACAGTTGACCTTACTTGACAAAATTAGGTTGCCTTGGAAACGATGTACTGCATACAACGATTAGGTACTTGGTACAAGAAACATCATTGCTTATTATATGTAATACATTTATGCAAACTAAATATCAACACATTAATACGTACATGTAGCCTACGGACAGGTCCAAATCAAATACAAGGAGCAAGCAAAGCACGGGCATTGACTCTGCCGTTCATTGTGAACCCCTCAACACAATGCACTATTTTAGGTTTAACTACGTTTTAACTTAAACAGTTCAGTTCAAATCTAAAACTTCTCAGAGCTCTTTGCGCTAAAGAGAGGAAGCAAGTGGACATAAATAAACACGGCTTGTGATGTTTACAGCGTTGAGAAAGATACTATTCTAGGGGTATGGGCTCCACCTCCTGGTCAATACCCTAAACTGCACTTGGTCCCAAATGCAGCATCTATTGAACCAGGAGATGCATAACACTTAGATACATAGATAGATACACACATATAGATATACTGAAGGATTATATAAAATCAACAGGCTCCATGCGCACACAATACGATAACAGCATGAGCCTGAAACTAGATTCGCTAAGCGAAACGGTTTGGCCGTGTCTGGTTAAACTCAGCGACAATGTCTATGTGCTTAACAAACCCGGGTTCACGTGGGACGCTGAACACACCCAGACACGGGGTGTCTTTGGCCGTATCACGGCGATGCATAGGATCTGTGAACCGCAGTTCTATCTTTTCCATTCCGCACTTCTCTGCCATCAATGTAATGAGACCCAAGAGGCTACCCTTTGAGGTGTCACAGTCCAATACTAGCTTGAGCTGCCTCTCAGTCGTTGATGCGTACCGAACAGGTGACAAGTACTGGGCTGTAAACCACCTGGATAGAAAGACGGTCATTCTTCTAAACTCGGTGGTCTTGGTAACTTGTAACAGTTCGTTGTCAATTAAAGAAAATACCTTAGGACACCCGAACGTAACCATCTTAGTACACCACATGGCTAAGATTACCTGTGTCTTGAGGACAAAACAACACCAGTGGAAGCGGAATGGGTGAAGTGACACATTGAACAGTTTCGGCAGGTATTCATCAGGACCAATCAAATTCTCTGTCTTGGGTAGGATGTGGTGTCCCACCACAACGTGGTCCCAGAATCCTGGTAGATGGGGAATGCAGACGTATCTGATGGCAACATCTTCTGCGATAAAGGTATTCGCCCAGTACGTGAAAGACATTTCATCTCCCCTCTGCATGAGAAGATGGTAAGCTGTGTGGAGATAAAAACAAAAGGGATGTCAGTTACAAGTACTGTTGCAATCAAGGGGGGGTGTCCAGTGAGACAGTAATAAACCTACCTCGTTGCAGAATCTCAACACTTGGGACATCTGGGGCATTCATGAACACCTGCACCTCAAGGCACACCTGTTCACTGGTCTTGAATTTGTCTTTACCATCGCGTTCAAACTCCCAGTGACCGAGACTCTCAAGCTCAGAGCTGGATGCTAGATTGCTGGCGGTGGTGTTAATCTGACCCTTGTGGCATGAACGGTTGTGCGCACGACAGTATCTTTGCGCTTGCGTACATCTCGTACAGGCTACACACCCGCAGGGACCTTGCAGAGGGATGTTAAGTTGAATCTTGTAATCATGACAGATCATGGACCGGTTAAAGGTCACATTACAGATGGGACATTGGATAGCGAGTTTCATCAGAGACAGCAGCCGGCTAGCGTCTACTTGTTGGCAGGCGGTCACATCCGGCTGGGTCTCTAGTGTGGGTGCATACTGGATGCATGTGTCAGCACATGATTCCATGAATGAGTCAGAACAGAAAGTAACTGGTTGGGGCGTGAGAAAATGAGTCTCGGTCATAAAGGTGACATCATGTTGGTCATGAGGGATTTGTAGGGGAACGTTCCCTAGATCTGAAGCAGGCCCCCCTGGATTCCCAACTTGAAGAATGTGTGAGGTGTCGTAAACTTCAAGTTCCCCAACCTGGACCGAATGAGGCGGCGGTTCACTGTAGACATACAAGAATGGAAGATGTAACCTGTTAGGAATATAATTACACAATGCTCAGCAGACAGCCTTCCATTAAGAACTGTATGATAAACACACCTGACAGGGGGGACATTGTCTTCCACAAAGGTGACAGGATTGGATGAGCCAGTGACCTCTAGGGAATGGTTCCCAGCATCCAGAGCAGGCGTGTCACAAGGCAACACTCCAAGGTTATGTGAGGTGGCGGGATTTACAGGATCATCCATCAGGTAGGAATTGATCTGAGGTTCCCTGTAGACATAAAGAATGGAAGATGTCACCGGTTAGGTATATAATTATCCAACGTTCAGCAGACAGCCTCACATTAAGAAATGTGTGATGAACACACCTGAAAGGCGGAACGTTGGCAACCCGATTACGTTCTGGATTAGCAGGGAGACTTGGGATGACGTTATCTTCGGACCTTTCTGTAACACCTTGGTAGGGAGTTGCATCGTGATGAGTGCTAGGTTCAGCTCCGCCTCTGGATCGTATCGGGCTCCGTCCCCGAGAATGTTTGTTTTTACAAGCTGGAGGTTATACAATGGGAGAGGTAGATTTCACAAAATGCTGGTCATGCATCAACGTTATATGATGGTGTCATGCCATACAATGCAGGACCCAGTGTGTGCTAGATGCTGTTAAACGTCACTAGCGGTTAAGACACACAGGCACTTGTTCCAACGTTTTACCACATGTCTAATGTCAAATGTCATGTTTCATCAGACGACTCGAGATCTGACGTTTAGGATTATTTATAAAATGTTCAAATGTTTAACAGTGTTAGGTGAAATACATTATACACATTCAACCAATTCATGATAATATTGAATAGTCCGTTACTACGCAAGATGCAAATGTTTTTGGGTATTCCTTAAAGAACTAGCTTTGTATAAACCCTAGTCGTGATTGACCCAGATATCAAGTTTACGTGCCAGCATATTAGCCTGTGACTAACGTTTCGGAAATGAAAAATGTAGATTCCTGTGCCCTGGACACAGAAACACACCTTTCACAAATTCTAGGCGATTACCAGTGTGCAAGTGAGGAGTGCCATGTTCTGATCCATCAGCGCACGAGGTGCCGGCACGGGGTGCCGAGCGATCACGTGTCACATGTTCCAGGTGTGTGTGAGCTTTTGGACAGAGGAGATGTTTACAGGTCAGACATACATACATACATATATAATATAATGCTAGCATATGATAAAAGCAGAAACCAGGCGTGCTCCTTACAGTTAAACCTCACCAGTGGTTAGAATCATACAGGCACATGTTCCAAAATGTCATAACTGGAAGAAATGTCACTATAATTACAATACCTCACATCACTCTGTTTTTTGGCTTGGTTAAAACATGTACTGTATCATGTAATCGAGATTTACATTTGTAAATAACATTCCCCAGCACGGCAAGGACAGCGGGAGCATTACAGCAAACATGTGACTTGCAGGTGTCTATCTGGCAGGCTTGAGCAAGATTCCGAAATCGTCATTAAAGGCCACCTGAAGGCGTATAGTTTCCGCTTTACCATAACTGCACCACAGGTGGGCTTAGAGGGTACAGTGTTAACTAAACATGGCAACACACACCAGAGCACAGTCTCCTCTCACTCCCGCCATGCAGACTTTTGTCAGCTTACATTAATTACTTTAGATAACGTTTTATCAATTCGTGACATATATTATTTGATTTTATAAAACATATTCGGTTTCAATACATTTCAGCTGATTCAAATATAATACAATCGTTTATGATTCTGGCACCTGAAACTTCAAGGAGGCCAGAGTGGCCCAGCTGATTTTGCCCACCCTGGGCCGGTGGGCCGGACCTGAATCTCGGAGGACGATGTCTGACACGGGTCTGCTGTGCGGAATCTAAGGATATATATATGAGAGAGAGCGAGAGAGAGAGCGAGAGAGCGAGAGAGAGAGAGAGAGAGAGAGAGAGAGAGAGAGAGAGAGAGAGAGAGAGAGAGAGAGAGAGAGAGAGAGAGAGAGAGATTTAGACAATAACCTGATGCTACATACACACACAGAGAGATGTGTCAGACAATAACTGGACAATGCATGGAACACACTCACTCTCGTCAATTTGTCCTCTCTCACGCACTCTACGCTCCGTAGACGTCTCTCGTGCTTCTCGTCTGTCTTCTCGTCTGTCGTTGTAGTCAGCGTCAACACGCGGAAATCTCATGTTTGTTATTATACGCCCAGTCGTACTTGATTCACTAATAGTGACAGTTTGGTGATTATCATCGAGCACAAACCGGTCTGTTTCAAGTTCCATCCTGAATGAAGACATAGTGGGCAGGCTGTGATATTTATACACAAGGGACCTGCTTCTGCCCAAGGCGGTCCAACCCATCAATGTGCAGAGAATCACATGATGCATTTGTGGATTATACTCTCAATGTCACAGGGTCAATCTGTGCACAGTAAAGCAATATTGATAGTTTGACATAACTAATCATGAGACTTCTGTTGTTCAAAATGTTCACAAATGTGGGCCTTTCTCAGTGTGTATATGGCCTCAGAATGACCCTTAACTTGAAATACAGCTCACCGATGTTCACATTGCTTGTTCCTTATTAATTTAATATTAATAAGATTAATAATATTAAATTATTAGTCATTATGTCAGGTGTAATCAACGGGGTGGTCCTATAAATATTATCTTGTTGTCATAATATGTAGCATCAGGTTATCTTTAGATTCAAGTCTTTGCTGATACATTTAAAGCGAATACTACAGAGGTGTGCGAGCTTGTGACATTCACCTGTGTGCATACGAGGAGAGGCCGGAGCAGACAGAGCCTCTCTCCACACACACACACACACACACACACACGCACACGCACACGCACACGCACACGCACACGCGCACACACACACTGTACAATTCCTTATTGAGTATTACCAATCATGCACCCAACATTACAGGCTTTCATGCTTGGTCAGATCAACAATATATAGACTAGTTAACCATATTATGTATGCAGATGATATGTATGTAGATGATGTCGTGGTTCTTAGTCCATGTAGAGCTGGTCTCCAGCAGCTCCTTACTACATGTACCGTCTATGGCAGGGTGGGAAAACCTTTTGGCTCAGGGGCCACGACGAGTTTTAAAATGTGACAGACGGGCCGGGCCAGTATCAGATGGATGGAGAGTGTTTGTGTGAAATAATATACATTAAAAGTAGAAGCCATTAACTAAAAAGTAAAGAACATTTCTGAACTTTAATTTCAATGGGAACAGGGTGGTTGGTCAAAGACGTTAATACATCTTAACATATTAATAGCGTATGCATCTCTGCACACATAAACACGCACTAAGGGCTTTAACGGGAAAGAAAGAACATGGCTTATCACAGGCATATTTTAAACAATTTAGAGACAGCGATTATAGATTAATACGCCCATGTGGCACACAAACACAGGATAAGCAATCCATGATATGGCTGACTGTCACAAGACAGCCTAGCTAGAATGACAACTCTTAATTACCAGACAGGGGGGAAGCTCCAGGCTTTAACACTGAGGGGGGGCCTCACACACACACACACACACACACACACACACACACACACACACACACACACACACACACACACACACACACACACACACACACACACACACACACACACACACACACACAAGGGGGCCCATTGTCAGTGTGTGTGCCGACACACACCTCACCTCAGAACGACCGATCAGAGGTTTACATCTTAAATACATTAATGACACAATAACAGACGATCTCATGACGTGTTTAGATTACCTTGCATCGGGACGGACATAGACCTCTAGGCAAACAAATATATTACTATTTGTTAAATCATCTTATCACGTAAACTCTGTACTGAAACTCAGGACGTTGGAGCAGAGATCAACGAGTTATCACATGTTGTGCTGGAAGAGTTCCTAGTATCAAAGACGTTAATACATCTTAACATATTAATAGCGTATGCATCTCTGCACACATAAACACGCACTAAGGGCTTTAACGGGAAAGAAAGAACATGGCTTATCACAGGCATATTTTAAACAATTTAGAGACAGCGATTATAGATTAATACGCCCATGTGGCACACAAACACAGGATAAGCAATCCATGATATGGCTGACTGTCACAAGACAGCCTAGCTAGAATGACAACTCTTAATTACCAGACAGGGGGGAAGCTCCAGGCTTTAACACTGAGGGGGGGGCTCACACACACACACACACACACACACACACACACACACACACACACACACACACACACACACACACACACACACACACACACACACAAGGGGGCCCATTGTCAGTGTGTGTGCCGACACACACCTCACCTCAGAACGACCGATCAGAGGTTTACATCTTAAATACATTAATGACACAATAACAGACGATCTCATGACGTGTTTAGATTACCTTGCATCGGGACGGACATAGACCTCTAGGCAAACAAATATATTACTATTTGTTAAATCATCTTATCACGTAAACTCTGTACTGAAACTCAGGACGTTGGAGCAGAGATCAACGAGTTATCACATGTTGCTGGAAGAGTTCCTAGTATCAAAGACGTTAATACATCTTAACATATTAATAGCGTATGCATCTCTGCACACATAAACACGCACTAAGGGCTTTAACGGGAAAGAAAGAACATGGCTTATCACAGGCATATTTTAAACAATTTAGAGACAGCGATTATAGATTAATACGCCCATGTGGCACACAAACACAGGATAAGCAATCCATGATATGGCTGACTGTCACAAGACAGCCTAGCTAGAATGACAACTCTTAATTACCAGACAGGGGGGAAGCTCCAGGCTTTAACACTGAGGGGGGGCCTCACACACACACACACACACACACACACACACACACACACACACACACACACACACACACACACACACACACACACACACACACACAAGGGGGCCCATTGTCAGTGTGTGTGTACGGACTCAGAATGACCCTTAACGTGAAATAAAGCTCAGGGTGTTCAGAATCTGTTTTATTCTTGTTCAAGATGAGATGTTAGAGGCGTGAAAGATCGCACAATATCCTGAATCATACCTGTCCTTACATTAGGGCAAATGTGCCATTTTTGGTGAAACGTAACACACTAATAGTAGGATCCAGTGAAGCCTGAACATAGTAGAATAAGAGCCAGAGTTTAAATATTATCAGACAAAAACTAGAAAGCTAAAGGATGTTTCACGCTAAATTTACAGCAGTACCCTTGTGTGCGTGTGTGTGGCTGAGCAGGTATGACGAGGAGTGACTGAGAGCCAGACGGCATTCACTAAGCTTACATTGGGTACTAGAAGTTTCTAATTGTGCCTTTGGGCCTTGATTCCCCTAAACTGACCAGATACCAAAACAGCGGTTTTATATTACTATTATATTAAGTGACATTCGTGTGATTTCTTTTCAAGGAGCTTTTATTTAGAAATTACCGTGACCGGAAGTGTCCTCTTAATCTGAAAGTCGGTTGTATACGCTCTTACCGTAATGATTGGTATAAACACGTACCTAAGATCTAGATGCGGGCTGACCCGACTGTTTTCTAATTTGAGGCTGGGCTGACCGCAGTCACCTTTCTCCAAAACTGTACACTCGTATCTCATGGCAATACAAATGGACACAGTCGAGGTCCACCTGAACAATACTCCATTATACCACCGGTACCGTGACACCACGAATAGAGGCGCATCGTTTTTTCAAGCCGAGTCACTGGTTGATGACGCTCATGCTAACGCTAACGCTAACGCTAGCTTAACGCTAACTACAACTCGTAAGAAGGCCTAGTCCTTACTGAATCCTGACATATGCCAGACTCTCTCTACATCGAAACGTCCTAGAGCTATGGGCTTCACAGCACCAGATATAACTGTTCAGTTAGCAAATCTGTCTTACCTTACAATGAAGAAATGAAGCAACGGATTAGCACGCGGCCCTGTTAGCTGGCATCTGCTGGTCTCGTTACTGCAGCTGTTGAAAACACAAGAGAACACGGAGCTGTCCTTGTGAATGCCGCATTGTTTAATTCTGCAATTCAATGCCAAATCCAATGGCTGTGGGCTGAACATACCTTTAGGAAAGGTGTGGGGACTTGAAGGTGTCCACACGTGTCGCTGTGACTAGAAACAGGGGTTGGCTTCCGGTGTGCGAGCACACACGCTCCGCCCCCGGTGTAGTCCTTACATGCAACATGCGGTCTTTTTCTGAACGAGGAGGACGCGTCAACATCTCCGTAAGTTAAGCTTCTAAGATTGGAATGAAATGCATCTTTATGAGTGTGGTTGACTCGTGTATTTGTGTGCAACAGTGTGCTTAGAGATATCTTATTTGATAGATAACGTTTCAATACATTACACAGTATCAACTGTTTTTTCCAGTTTGAGAAACGTGCTACGGAAGCTCACTGCTTGTGTCTCAATACGCGGTCTTGTCTGTACTTGTGTTCTCATGGACTCGTGAAATGTGATCGTTGGCAGCTAGCTCTGTTTTAATACTAAGGTTCGCGTATCAGAACTCATGGCAGTCGCGGGGTTAGGACTCAATATACCCGGCGTGCATTCAGCGTAGTCCGACGTTTCTTGGTTTGCATGCGAGCCTAAAACTCCATTTCCCAGGATGCATTTCCGCGCCCGGTCAAACTGAGCAAAAATGGCGGACCCGCGCAAACCGAGTGATTTCATTGTTTATATCTCAAAGAAAAGCACGGTGGACATATTTTGCCTGACTGTAACTATACTTTACAGGGAGGATTCGCCTTTACAACAGCTGAGCTGGTGATATCATCGGGTCAGCTGCTGTTCAGCCTGAAGAAGGACCATCCTGCTTCCTCCAGTCCAAAGGTTAGACAAGTCTGTACTTAACATAATTTGTATTGAAACAAACGAATATTCCCATTGTATTCAGCAACCATGGTGGTGCCAGGTCTGCTGCAGGCCTAGAGCTGACTGACTCGGATCAATAACTCTATTATTGCGATAAAATAAAACATACAATTCACATCAATCATATTTCTTCAGAAAGACACCTGGAATTGTTTTTGTATTTCATGTTGTTGAAAAGGCAGCTTAGCATCTTTCTGTAAATGTACGATTTATAATCACTGTGTACTTATAATATGTATATATATATATATATATATTGTAATATACAACATGATACCATTGTTATTATGTCTTGCAATGAAGAAAAGCACGGTGGACATATTTTGCCTGACTGTAACTATACTTTACAGGGAGGATTCGCCTTTACAACAGCTGAGCTGGTGATATCATCGGGTCAGCTGCTGTTCAGCCTGAAGAAGGACCATCCTGCTTCCTCCAGTCCAAAGGTTAGACAAGTCTGTACTTAACATAATTTGTATTGAAACACACGCATTATCCCATCATATTCAGCAACCATTCATTACCGTAAATTACATTTATCTGGCTGACAGGCTGTTGTTATCCTGTTCTTTATTGCACTTATTCTATTTCTTACATACACATTGTACACATCGTCTAGCCATTCATATATTAAGCTATAGGATTATATTGGTCCTTAATAAGGATCTGGATTTTATTTAGTTTGTCGCAGTCCAGCAGAATACGCTGCTAGAGACAGCTTTTTGTTTTTGTTTCAGACAGACAGAGACAGAGAGAGACAGAGACATACACGGAGGGAAAGACACACACACAGAGAGGGACACACAGAGAGAGACAGACAGACTCTCTCTCTCTGTGTCTGTCTGTCTCTCTCTGTGTGTGTGTCTTTCCCTCCGTGTATGTCTATGTCTCTCTCTCGCTGTCTCTCTCTCTGTCTCTCGCTGTCTCTCTGTGTGTGTCTATGTCTCTCTCTGTCTGTCTCTGTCTGACTGTCTGTCTCTCTGTCTGTCTGTCTCTCTCTCTCTGTCTCTCGCTGTCTCTCTGTGTGTGTCTATGTCTCTCTCTGTCTGTCTCTGTCTGACTGTCTGTCTCTGTCTCTCTGTCTGTCTCTCTCTCTCTGTCTCTCGCTGTCTCTCTGTGTGTGTCTGTCTCTCTCTCTGTCTCTCGCTGTCTCTCTGTGTGTGTCTATGTCTCTCTGTCTGTCTGTCTCTCTCTCTCTGTCTCTCGCTGTCTCTCTGTGTGTGTCTATGTCTCTCTCTGTCCGTCTGTCTCTCTCTGTCTCTCGCTGTCTCTCTGTGTGTGTCTATGTCTCTCTCTGTCTCTCGCTGTCTCTCTGTGTGTGTCTATGTCTCTCTGTCTGTCTGTCTCTCTCTCTCTGTCTCTCGCTGTCTCTCTGTGTGTGTCTATGTCTCTCTGTCTGTCTGTCTCTCTCTCTCTGTCTCTCGCTGTCTCTCTGTGTGTGTCTATGTCTCTCTGTCTGTCTGTCTCTCTCTCTCTGTCTCTCGCTGTCTCTCTGTGTGTGTCTATGTCTCTCTCTGTCTCTCGCTGTCTCTCTGTGTGTGTCTATGTCTCTCTGTCTGTCTGTCTGTCTCTCTCTGTCTCTCGCTGTCTCTCTGTGTGTGTCTATGTCTCTCTGTCTGTCTGTCTCTCTCTCTCTGTCTCTCGCTGTCTCTCTGTGTGTGTCTATGTCTCTCTGTCTGTCTGTCTCTCTCTCTCTGTCTCTCGCTGTCTCTCTGTGTCTCTCTCTGTCTCTCTGTCTGTCTCTCTGTCTGTCTGTGTGTGTGTGTGTGTGTGTGTGTGTGTGTTTCTTTCTCTCACCCCCCACCCCCCCCCCCCCCCCCTCCCCCCCTGTCCATCTGTATGTCTCTCTGTCTCTCTCTGTGTCTCTATGTCTCTATGTCTCTGTCAAGTTCCTATGTATTTTTCGGTCAACTCTTGGTACATGTGATCCCAAAGGACGCACGGGACAACTCGTTTCCAACACAGCTCAATCTTTATTGTTTTTCTTATTTCTCAATTGTCGGCTGGTTGGTCCATCTAGGTTGAAAACCTTCGAACACAAAGCAAAAAAAAAGTTATACAACCAAAATGTTTTGTTTTCCATATGATGTGTGGGCAAATGTGCGGGAGGTAATTGTAGGGCTTGGTATTTTTAACGAGACCTGAAATCCGTGTGTATCGGGAAACTGAAAATTCGACGGATGAATGGTGTTCGACCAGACTACATATCTGTGGGGCATTGAAGGGGAATAAAAGGGAAAATCATAGTCTGAGGGTACTAGTGAATCAAGGGGAATTAAAACAATGTTGGTGAACTGGTGTTACAAATCCTGAGCAGTCAAGCGCTGTATCACTTTGACACAGTAGAAGTTTCTTGACTGGGTTCCTGACATTGGGTATTGCATCCATTCCCCTCAGTTCCAAGGATACGTGTAAATAAAATGAATTTATGGAAAGTGATGCTGCAGCGTTTAAATAGGACTTTTCCTCAGGCCGCTTGGAGGGAAGCTGAGCTGGACAACGTTGGCTGCTGGCTCTGTGGTGAGGGCGTCACAGCTCTGTGTCACAGAGATGAGTGTTGGTTGGCTGAGGGCAGGACATGGAAGGGACACAGGCTGGCATAGTCGGTGTCCCTGTACTCATAGTAGAGTTTTCAATGTCCTCCAATCTGTCATTTGTTCTCTGTCTGTCTGTCTGTCTGTCCCTGTCTGTCTCTCTGTCTCTCGCTGTCTCTCTGTGTCTGTCTGTCTGTCTCTGTCTGTCTGTCTCTGTCTGACTGTCTGTCTCTGTCTGTCTGTGTGTGTGTGTGTGTGTGTGTGTGTGTGTTTCTTTCTCTCTCCCCCCCCCCCCCCCCCCCCCCCCATCTCCACCTCCCCCTATCCCTCTCTCTCTCTCGCCATCGTGTGGCACAGATCGGTTCGCGCTCTAAATGTTCACTGTCAACAACTTTGATGCACACCCCCTCCAGTCTCCCCCCTCTCTCTCTCTCTCACCTCATATATATATATATATATTAAAAGTGCATTAATAAAGTGCACGTTTGTCTAACACAGTGGTTTAGGGGTAGCGGTTACAACTGGCATGCAAGGGCACCGTGCTTGTTCAATCGTTCACCTGAACGATTTGAACAGCTCAAGAGTGAAGGCTGCATATGCATTAATATGCACTCTCTATATGCAGGGAGACTTGACTACCTCTAAGACACAGTGTTAGACAGTGCTGTAGCACGGGTTAATGGTAACTGCAGTCAAACCCGCACACAAGAGCGCCCGGTTCGAAACTGGTGTGTACAGCCAGTGGACAATTCAAGTGTGAAGGCCGCATCCTCAGTTGAGGATGTGCCCTGAGTGTGTGCGTGGGGGGTTTTGCACTATAACCAGGTACCTGTTACAGAAGGCATTTTTTAAACCGAGGGCGGCTGTAGCTCACGGGATGAGTGGTCGTCCCGCAACCGCAGGGTAGCTGGTTCGATCCCCAGTCCCCCCTCCCCCCTCTCTCTGTCTCTCGCTGTCTCTCTGTGTGTGTCTATGTCTCTCTGTCTGTCTGTCTCTCTCTCTCTGTCTCTCTCTGTCTGTCTGTCTCTCTCTCTCTCTGTCTCTCGCTGTCTCTCTGTGTGTGTCTATGTCTCTCTCTGTCTGTCTCTGTCTGACTGTCTGTCTCTCTGTCTGTCTGTCTCTCTCTCTCTGTCTCTCGCTGTCTCTCTGTGTGTGTCTATGTCTCTCTCTGTCTGTCTCTGTCTGACTGTCTGTCTCTGTCTCTCTGTCTGTCTCTCTCTCTCTGTCTCTCGCTGTCTCTCTGTGTGTGTCTGTCTCTCTCTCTCTGTCTCTCGCTGTCTCTCTGTGTGTGTCTATGTCTCTCTGTCTGTCTGTCTCTCTCTCTCTGTCTCTCGCTGTCTCTCTGTGTGTGTCTATGTCTCTCTGTCTGTCTGTCTCTCTCTCTCTGTCTCTCGCTGTCTCTCTGTGTGTGTCTATGTCTCTCTCTGTCTCTCGCTGTCTCTCTGTGTGTGTCTATGTCTCTCTGTCTGTCTGTCTGTCTCTCTCTGTCTCTCGCTGTCTCTCTGTGTGTGTCTATGTCTCTCTGTCTGTCTGTCTCTCTCTCTCTGTCTCTCGCTGTCTCTCTGTGTGTGTCTATGTCTCTCTGTCTGTCTGTCTCTCTCTCTCTGTCTCTCGCTGTCTCTCTGTGTCTCTCTCTGTCTCTCTGTCTGTCTCTCTGTCTGTCTGTGTGTGTGTGTGTGTGTGTGTGTGTGTGTTTCTTTCTCTCACCCCCCACCCCCCCCCCCCCCCTCCCCCCCTGTCCATCTGTATGTCTCTCTGTCTCTCTCTGTGTCTCTATGTCTCTATGTCTCTGTCAAGTTCCTATGTATTTTTCGGTCAACTCTTGGTACATGTGATCCCAAAGGACGCACGGGACAACTCGTTTCCAACACAGCTCAATCTTTATTGTTTTTCTTATTTCTCAATTGTCGGCTGGTTGGTCCATCTAGGTTGAAAACCTTCGAACACAAAGCAAAAAAAAAGTTATACAACCAAAATGTTTTGTTTTCCATATGATGTGTGGGCAAATGTGCGGGAGGTAATTGTAGGGCTTGGTATTTTTAACGAGACCTGAAATCCGTGTGTATCGGGAAACTGAAAATTCGACGGATGAATGGTGTTCGACCAGACTACATATCTGTGGGGCATTGAAGGGGAATAAAAGGGAAAATCATAGTCTGAGGGTACTAGTGAATCAAGGGGAATTAAAACAATGTTGGTGAACTGGTGTTACAAATCCTGAGCAGTCAAGCGCTGTATCACTTTGACACAGTAGAAGTTTCTTGACTGGGTTCCTGACATTGGGTATTGCATCCATTCCCCTCAGTTCCAAGGATACGTGTAAATAAAATGAATTTATGGAAAGTGATGCTGCAGCGTTTAAATAGGACTTTTCCTCAGGCCGCTTGGAGGGAAGCTGAGCTGGACAACGTTGGCTGCTGGCTCTGTGGTGAGGGCGTCACAGCTCTGTGTCACAGAGATGAGTGTTGGTTGGCTGAGGGCAGGACATGGAAGGGACACAGGCTGGCATAGTCGGTGTCCCTGTACTCATAGTAGAGTTTTCAATGTCCTCCAATCTGTCATTTGTTCTCTGTCTGTCTGTCTGTCTGTCCCTGTCTGTCTCTCTGTCTCTCGCTGTCTCTCTGTGTCTGTCTGTCTGTCTCTGTCTGTCTGTCTCTGTCTGACTGTCTGTCTCTGTCTGTCTGTGTGTGTGTGTGTGTGTGTGTGTTTCTTTCTCTCTCCCCCCCCCCCCCCCCCCCCCCCCCCATCTCCACCTCCCCCTATCCCTCTCTCTCTCTCGCCATCGTGTGGCACAGATCGGTTCGCGCTCTAAATGTTCACTGTCAACAACTTTGATGCACACCCCCTCCAGTCTCCCCCCTCTCTCTCTCTCTCACCTCATATATATATATATATTAAAAGTGCATTAATAAAGTGCACGTTTGTCTAACACAGTGGTTTAGGGGTAGCGGTTACAACTGGCATGCAAGGGCACCGTGCTTGTTCAATCGTTCACCTGAACGATTTGAACAGCTCAAGAGTGAAGGCTGCATATGCATTAATATGCACTCTCTATATGCAGGGAGACTTGACTACCTCTAAGACACAGTGTTAGACAGTGCTGTAGCACGGGTTAATGGTAACTGCAGTCAAACCCGCACACAAGAGCGCCCGGTTCGAAACTGGTGTGTACAGCCAGTGGACAATTCAAGTGTGAAGGCCGCATCCTCAGTTGAGGATGTGCCCTGAGTGTGTGCGTGGGGGGTTTTGCACTATAACCAGGTACCTGTTACAGAAGGCATTTTTTAAACCGAGGGCGGCTGTAGCTCACGGGATGAGTGGTCGTCCCGCAACCGCAGGGTAGCTGGTTCGATCCCCAGTCCCCCCTCCCCCCTCTCTCTGTCTCTCGCTGTCTCTCTGTGTGTGTCTATGTCTCTCTGTCTGTCTGTCTCTCTCTCTCTGTCTCTCTCTGTCTGTCTGTCTCTCTCTCTCTCTGTCTCTCGCTGTCTCTCTGTGTGTGTCTATGTCTCTCTCTGTCTGTCTCTGTCTGACTGTCTGTCTCTCTGTCTGTCTGTCTCTCTCTCTCTGTCTCTCGCTGTCTCTCTGTGTGTGTCTATGTCTCTCTCTGTCTGTCTCTGTCTGACTGTCTGTCTCTGTCTCTCTGTCTGTCTCTCTCTCTCTGTCTCTCGCTGTCTCTCTGTGTGTGTCTGTCTCTCTCTCTCTGTCTCTCGCTGTCTCTCTGTGTGTGTCTATGTCTCTCTGTCTGTCTGTCTCTCTCTCTCTGTCTCTCGCTGTCTCTCTGTGTGTGTCTATGTCTCTCTCTGTCCGTCTGTCTCTCTCTGTCTCTCGCTGTCTCTCTGTGTGTGTCTATGTCTCTCTCTGTCTCTCGCTGTCTCTCTGTGTGTGTCTATGTCTCTCTGTCTGTCTGTCTCTCTCTCTCTGTCTCTCGCTGTCTCTCTGTGTCTCTCTCTGTCTCTCTGTCTGTCTCTCTGTCTGTCTGTGTGTGTGTGTGTGTGTGTGTGTGTGTGTGTTTCTTTCTCTCACCCCCCACCCCCCCCCCCCCCCCCCCCCCCCTCCCCCCCTGTCCATCTGTATGTCTCTCTGTCTCTCTCTGTGTCTCTATGTCTCTATGTCTCTGTCAAGTTCCTATGTATTTTTCGGTCAACTCTTGGTACATGTGATCCCAAAGGACGCACGGGACAACTCGTTTCCAACACAGCTCAATCTTTATTGTTTTTCTTATTTCTCAATTGTCGGCTGGTTGGTCCATCTAGGTTGAAAACCTTCGAACACAAAGCAAAAAAAAAGTTATACAACCAAAATGTTTTGTTTTCCATATGATGTGTGGGCAAATGTGCGGGAGGTAATTGTAGGGCTTGGTATTTTTAACGAGACCTGAAATCCGTGTGTATCGGGAAACTGAAAATTCGACGGATGAATGGTGTTCGACCAGACTACATATCTGTGGGGCATTGAAGGGGAATAAAAGGGAAAATCATAGTCTGAGGGTACTAGTGAATCAAGGGGAATTAAAACAATGTTGGTGAACTGGTGTTACAAATCCTGAGCAGTCAAGCGCTGTATCACTTTGACACAGTAGAAGTTTCTTGACTGGGTTCCTGACATTGGGTATTGCATCCATTCCCCTCAGTTCCAAGGATACGTGTAAATAAAATGAATTTATGGAAAGTGATGCTGCAGCGTTTAAATAGGACTTTTCCTCAGGCCGCTTGGAGGGAAGCTGAGCTGGACAACGTTGGCTGCTGGCTCTGTGGTGAGGGCGTCACAGCTCTGTGTCACAGAGATGAGTGTTGGTTGGCTGAGGGCAGGACATGGAAGGGACACAGGCTGGCATAGTCGGTGTCCCTGTACTCATAGTAGAGTTTTCAATGTCCTCCAATCTGTCATTTGTTCTCTGTCTGTCTGTCTGTCTGTCCCTGTCTGTCTCTCTGTCTCTCGCTGTCTCTCTGTGTCTGTCTGTCTGTCTCTGTCTGTCTGTCTCTGTCTGACTGTCTGTCTCTGTCTGTCTGTGTGTGTGTGTGTGTGTGTGTGTGTGTGTTTCTTTCTCTCTCTCCCCCCCCCCCCCCCCCCCCCCCCCCATCTCCACCTCCCCCTATCCCTCTCTCTCTCTCGCCATCGTGTGGCACAGATCGGTTCGCGCTCTAAATGTTCACTGTCAACAACTTTGATGCACACCCCCTCCAGTCTCCCCCCTCTCTCTCTCTCTCACCTCATATATATATATATATTAAAAGTGCATTAATAAAGTGCACGTTTGTCTAACACAGTGGTTTAGGG
>JBAMJR010000287.1:0-47500 GCA_038501785.1 Myoxocephalus aenaeus | reverse complement strand
GTGTGTGTGTGTGTGTGTGTGTGTGTGTGTGTGTGTGTGTGGGGTTGATGATTTCCTTCCCCGTGACGGTAACATCGGGGGAGGCCGTCGAGTTCAACGTGCCGCCGCTCGCGAGGACGGGCGGCCGCGACGGCGCGTTATCGGCGAGGTCGTCGTTCCCTCGAGCGGCGGGTCGGTTAGCGAGGCCGGCCGGCGGCGGCGCGTTTTCCATCATTACTCGGTCAACTAGCCAGCCAGCTGCTCAGGTGACCACCGGCGGACAGGTGTGTGACCGGGCGTCGGTGTGAAGTATACAGCAGCAAGTTGAATTATTAGAGGTGTGATCGTCACGATTCACGGCGTCTACGACTCAACGGCCAACGTGTCGCACCCTCAAGTTTCTGTGTCATTTATAGAGGAGGAGGAGGAGGAGGAGTAGGAGTAGTAGAAGAAGGAGGAGGAGACGGAGGAGTAGAAGAAGGAGGAGACGGAGGACTAGAAGGAGGAGGAGTAGAAGAAGGAGGAGGAGACGGAGGAGTAGAAGAAGGAGGAGGAGACGGAGGAGTAGAAGAAGGAGGAGGAGACGGAGGACTAGAAGGAGGACTAGAAGGAGGACTAGGAGGAGGAGACGGAGGACTAGAAGGAGGAGGAGGAGACGGAGGACTAGAAGGAGACGGAGGAGGAGGAGGAGTAGAAGGAGGAGGAGGAGGAGTAGAAGGAGGAGGAGGAGGAGACGAAGAAGACGGAGGAGGAGGAGAAGACGGAGGAAGAGAAGGAGGAGAAGAAGGAGACGGAAGAGGAAGAGAAGGAGGAGGAGGAGAAGGAAGAGAAGGAGGAGAAGACGGAGACGGAGGAGAAGGAAGAGAAGGAGGAGAAGAAGGAGACGGAGGAGGAGGAGGAGAAGGAAGAGAAGGAAGAGAAGGAGGAGAAGAAGGAAGAGGAGGAGGAGGAGGAGAAGGAGAAGACGGAGGAAGAGAAGACGGAGGAAGAGAAGGAGGAGAAGAAGGAGACGAAGGAGACGGAGGAGGAGGAGGAGGAGGAGGAGGAGGAGGAGGAGAAGGAGACAAAGGAGGAGAAGGAGGAGAAGGAGGAGAAGGAGACGGAGACGGAGGAGGAGGAGGAGGAGGAGGAGGAGAAGGAGACAAAGGAGGAGAAGGAGGAGAAGGAGAAGGAGACGGAGACGGAGGAGGAGGAGACGGAGACGGAGGAGGAGGAGGAGAAGGAAGAGAAGGAAGAGAAGGAGGAGAAGAAGGAAGAGGAGGAGGAGGAGGAGAAGGAGAAGACGGAGGAAGAGAAGACGGAGGAAGAGAAGGAGGAGAAGAAGGAGACGAAGGAGACGGAGGAGGAGGAGGAGGAGGAGGAGGAGGAGGAGGAGGAGAAGGAGACAAAGGAGGAGAAGGAGGAGAAGGAGGAGAAGGAGAAGGAGACGGAGACGGAGGAGGAGGAGGAGGAGGAGGAGGAGGAGAAGGAGACAAAGGAGGAGAAGGAGGAGAAGGAGAAGGAGACGGAGACGGAGGAGGAGGAGACGGAGACGGAGGAGGAGAAGACGGAGACAGAGACAGGAGAAGGAGAATGCATATTGAGAGGAAACTATTGGATTCAAATGTTGTCACACTGAACCAAACAACCTCAGTTAGGTTAGTTTGAGTTGTTGCTAACTCTATCGTTCAGTCGGAGACCACACACACACACACACACACACACACACACACACACTCACCGCTCTCCCCACCAGCAGCTGTGACCGTCTGACAGCAAGCTGTGAATGATCTCACCGGCATATTTGCATCTAGACCCGATAACCAAATAAACCCCCGGCAGAATCCTTTCAGCGCCGCCAGCCAGCAGTGTGTGTGCGCGCGTGTGTGCGCGCGCGCGCGCGCGTGTGTGTGTGTGTGTGTTTGGGAGTAGAGGAGGTCCGCCGTCAGCTGTAGCAGCCGTGACATTCATGCACCGCTGGCGGGGGGGAAAACAACTAAGTGGCTTTTAAAGCCGTTTAGTGTCAGGACTCGGCCGTAGAGCCCCTCCCATCAGCTGTTTGTGTTCAAGTGAACGTTGTGTTGGAATGTGGCCGTCTGCTGGCACACCTGGTTTTAGGTTGTCCAGGTGAGGGTTACTGTTTGTTTAATCCACACACACACACACACACACACACACACACACACACACACACACACACACACACACACACACACACACACACACACTCTCTTTAGGAGGCCACTTCTTTCCCCTTTGGCGTCATTGGAACGTTTCTCCCTCTTACGGCTGTTGAGGGACAAGTTGTGTAGTTTCCCCCTTTTCGTCACCGGTACTCTGTTGTCATGGCAGCTAACCGGCCAACTGGCGGGCGCTTAAATGGACTTTGGCCGGCGGAGGGGAAGTCTGCCGGTGGGCGATGCCGGTGTTTTTTTACAAGCCTTGTTTACGCTTGGTGGTAGTGAACGAGACTAATGAAGCTCCAGCTGATGGAGCGTCTACTCATCCCAAAGGGGAGGATACCATATTCAGAGTATTAATATTATTATTATTATTATTATTATTTGCTATTTAAAGATCTTGGTGCGTCTACCCGTCTCCGTGTTTGTTGTCTGTGTTTGTGATACTAGTATCCTGTGTATCGGCTCCTTGTCGATACTCTTATCGCTTCTTTTTAATTACATTGTGAGAAGAAATACAATTAATTAAGAAAAGAATCCACACTGCTTTATTGTTCTATCATTATCTAAACAAATCGACTTCATTAGCCGTTAGCAATTAGCCGTCTGTGAGTCGCCTGCTCTGTACGACCGAATCGGAATCACTTTGGATCTCTGTCTGCTGTGATGCGAGTCTCACGTGTGTGTGTGTGTGTGTGTGTGTGTGTGTGTGTGTGTGTGTGTCGGGGGGGGGAAAACACGACTGCGTCGTCTCTGAAGCGTAGCACCCGCCCTCCGGTCCCCGCTCAGGTAAACGCCGTCTGTCACTTTGCCGATCTGCTGTCGCCATGTTGAGAGCCATCGGGAGGCAATGGAGAAAAATAAATAAAAAAAATGCTCCCAATTTCTCATTAAGCACCGAAAAAGATTTCAGCTTAGTCCTCTCGCCGCTAATCTGTTCTGCTGAAGGACCGGTGGGGCGCGTTTCACACTTTGACATCACATGAGAGGCACTTGCTAGTTATGATGTGAGTCACCACACACACACACACACACACACACACACACACACACAACGGAGTGACGTAAATGATGCTGCAGTTAAGCCCCGGCTTTGTTCAGAGGTGGCGCTTTCAGCTCCGTGTGCTGCTGACGGCCTCCTTCACGCCTCGTCTGTCTTCTCTGTCGGGGAAAAAAAAGTGGCGTTCGTCGTCGGCAAAGGGCTGAATGAGAGGAATCGACTTCAGCCAGAACCTCTTGCGTAATTGCTCCTTTTTAATTTAATAATATGAATGATATTAGCAACGGATGATGGATGATATGTCTCAATCTGTTGCTCCTGCTTCTATCCGCCCGCGTTGCCGGTTGGACTCTTTATTCCACGTTTCCTCATGTGTGCAGACGCATGACCAAATGCGTCTATCCAGGAAGTTTAAAAGGGTCGGTACAGGATTGTGCCGCCAAAAACTCCCAGCAATTTACTAGGAGACTTTGTTTTTCATACTAAAACGGGATCTCTGAAAGCTGCTGACGCCTTGCAGAAAGGTCCGGCCTGCCAGCCGGAGTCAGAATGACCGTTTTGTCTGTGGCCCCGCCCCCCCCGGCTCAGGCGGTTTTCTACCGACCTACATGCTATTCTGACCGGGAACCGTAGCCACGGCTTTAAAAGCTCAGCAGTTTGACGCTGCTGAAAAAGTCTTTTTCAGGTGGATTCTCTGGTGTGTGTGTGTGTTTTTTGTTTGTGGCGTGAAAGCAAAGAAAAGCAACACATGTGATTCGTTTTAGCGCTCGTTTTCAAAAGCTACCGCGAGAGAAATCCATCCGCCGATTTGGAGAAATCGGTTCAGGAGGCGCGACCCTCAATCATCATCATCATCATCATCTGTCTGGCGTGTTTTCCCTGATTAATAGGTCAAAAGCTTTTTTTTCTTTCTTTTTTTTAAAGTGCTGCGCTTGTATCTGACTCTCTGTGCTTTGGCAGTTCATTAAGTCCATTAAGAAGATCCCGCAGCAATAAGCCTCTGAATGCATCTGAGAGAAAGCAAAGGGGCTTTCCCACCGCCTGTTAGTCATCACTCATAAACAATTTGCAGTCTTATAACACTAATAATGCTTATAATGACTTATAAGCTAACGTTTAGCGTCTTTTAAGAACACACAATAGGGTTGTTTTCCAACGTAAATTATAATGTAGGGCAAAACGTTAAAATCTCTTCAGCTTGTGTTAATCACAGGCTTTAGCGCGACGCTAACTAGCTTCAGGACTCTGAGGTTCTGCATGTCGGCGGCTCCTGTTGCCGTGAGGTTTGACCGTCTGGTATTCATCACCGCCGCAGCTGGACCCCACGAAGCCACGAAGCTCGACTCTTTCCTGTAACGTCGGATGAAACGAACCACTGAAATGTCCACAAAAAAAAAAGGAACGTCCTGCAGGGAATCGGTGCTAACTAGTTAGCTTAGCGTTCTCGCGTCACAACCACCGGCCCTTAAATGTCAATCAAACAAAATGAACTACAATTTAAAAAATAAAATAAAAAAAAGCCTGACGTTTAGACACCGTTTCCACAATATTTTCTTTTGGAAAAAGTGGAAAAATATACACAATAGCTGCGGCGTTTTCATAGATTGTTAGAATCCAAATTTCAGATCCACTTTAAAGATCAATATTTATTCTGTTGAATCTTGATTCCTCCTCGTATTTTAGTGTTTTCCTTTTTTCTTTTTCATCACATGTGAGTGGTTATTTTCATCCACTGAAAAAAAAAAAAGTATTGGTGGAACTGAAGAGGCTCCATGTGATTTCAGGACATTAAAGAATACAAACGGCTGCTCGCCTCCTGCTCTTTGTGCCGCATTGATTCCAGCCCTGATAGGTGGGCAGCAGGGTGTAGCTGGGCGCTGACATGGCGGGGGACGCCCGTGTCTCCAGCGACTGTCGGGGGAGTTTAAATGCAATCTAAACGGAGCGGGGGCCGCCCCTCCCCGGCTGCACCGCGGAGATAGGGCCCAGTTTAGACTACCAGGCAGGAAGAAAGGCTTACTGCTGACTGTCTGGATCCGTCTGTTTCAAGTGAAGCCCGAGGGATTGCCCGTGAAGTGTGTGTGTGTGTGTGTGTGTTTGTGGGAAGATGGATGAATTACAGCGCCTCCCGTGAGAGCGCTTCAGCGTCTCCGAGCGTGTACGGGATCAACTGCGATCGCGCTACACAGCCGGTGAATATGTAACACTTACCGCTGCGCCCGAGGAGCGATCGATGGAACAAACGCCGCGGCACAGCTGAAGCTGAAGCTGAAGAGAAGCCATGTTGTCCCGCTTTGCTCCTATCTCGCGTGGCGCCGCAAAAAGCCCAAATGTCGTTCGCGTTCTTTAGCCGGTTCCCCTTCATGAAATATAATCAAGTCGCATTATTGCCCCACATCCCAATATTTGTAGAATAAAATCCCAGATAACGATCAGGTTTCCCACACATCTTTTTGGCTCATTGTTTCAGTCTCTCCTGTTCGCGCTCGGTAAGCTTGAATGAATGCTGACGGCGGTGTGGATTTGTGCAATTATTTGCTTCCACGTTCACCGTAACCACTTCAGTAAAGGTTGATTTGAATAATTACATTATCGGCGATAAGTCGTCTTTAAATCATTCCTCCTGAGAAATCCTTAATTACCGTAAAAGTCGGGGTTACAAGCCGCTCCTACGGCCGGTCAGTGTCCCCGCTGTAGCAAGCTAGCAGCTAGTAGCGCTAGCTAGCGCTGCTGCTGCTACTGCCCGCGTCCCCTCTGCCCAAGTCGGGTGTCGAGCCTGGTCCCGCTACCTTTCGGTGGTTTTCGGGGAGCTAGCGGAAGTTAGCGGGGGAAGTAACGGAGCGCTAGCAGGAGCCCCGGCTGGCTACAGCGGGGAGCTAACGGGGACACTGACCGACGGTAGTAGCGGCGCGTAACCCGACGTTTACGGTACATGCATTTATTTTAATTGGTCGACAGAGAAAAATGGCTAAAAAGCTAACGAAGCTACCAGCTACATCGCCGCCACTCGGTCGCTGCTACGCGGGGAGATGGCTTTGTGAGTTACATTTAGTTTTTTTGCTCGATTGTATGTATTGTGTGTGTGTGTGTGTGTGTGTGTGTGTGTCTTATACGACTACTTGGCGCCAATGGCCTGCATACTTCGCCATCTGCTTGTCAGAGGTCAGGAAGAATGAACTAAATTTAAAATGAACACTACATGCTCATTTTTCATTGAGTACTGGTATACTCTGCTTTGTGTGTGTGTATGTGTGTGTGTGTGTGTGTGGGAACATTCAGTACTCCTGTTCCCATTCTGACGTCTGGTTATTTTTAGCCGTGTTCTCTCAGGAGCCTCTGGCTGCGTTCACTGCTTGGTTTTTATTCCCGTCGTCTACCTGTGAGCCCGTACGTCAGTCTGCCTGTCTCCGTCTGCGTCACTCTCCTCCTCCTCCTTTTAAATGTATTTATTTATTTCCTCCGACAGAAACCGATAGACGTTCCCCCGAGACATTTGTGCAGAGATGTACACGCAGAGATTTCCATCCGATTCATTCATTTGACAAGATTTTCCCGAATCCCCCTCCATGAAAACATGGCAGACGGAGACGAGAGAGTTCGTCTGTCCTCAAATCTCTCCCTCTCTCTCTATATACATATATATATATATATATATATATATATCTGTGTGAGACTATGAGAACCACTCTTATTTGAGACCTCAAGGGCAGAATTAAAGCTCGAGTCCATTAGCCGACCAACTCCTGGTGACATTTAGTCGTTGCTGCCTCTCCCCGATCACTTATTGTGTCTTTTTACCACGGCTGAAAACCCAATCTCTCAGTCGTCGTTGACATATTTTGGTTTCTGATATCAAACGACTGCATGAGAATGAAATAATCATCTGTTTTTTTTTTTTTGGGCTCGTTGATCTGTGCGGCTGCCCTGAGACTGTCAGTTTTGTTGAGTCTTTGAACATATTGGCAGAAAGGTGCGATGATCAGAGACGCTTTGTTTCCCCCCGACTACAAAACAAGAATTCTCTTATTCATAACTCCTTTTTACTTGCACCGTTATTCAGGACTTAGTGTGATTGTAGAAGCCATGAAAGAAAAGGGAAAAAGATGCCTTTTCAAATTCAGCAGGCTTACAATTCTTCACGGCTCTCTCCACCTCCGATCAGAAGGATTTGAGAGGGGAAGAAAGAGGGAGGGGGGGGGGGGAATCCTCTTTGGAGGCGAACCCGGTCTGCGGCCCCCGAACACGGAAACAGACGGCGCAGAGAAGGAGATTACTGCTACACGCCAGACGAGGTGCTGATACTGCGGGGCGTTAATCTTTAACAGATTGAGGCTGCACTCCCGCGTCTGGCTTTTCATCTGTGTGGTGTCTGCTGGCTCCTCTTGATACTCGGGCTCTGAGCGAAGGTCAGTCGCCTCGCCGAGCGGCAGCGTTATTAAACCTCCGTGATCTCGATTCCCCGCGGAGGGGTCGGACGGGCAGGCTGGCCGTCCTCCCCCCAACATTCGAGCCCTCTCGTTGGCAAGCGTCCACCCGGAGTCGGACGTCGAATCCGGTCGCGCAGAGATCTTTAGCTCTGGGAAAGTTTAGCAATATAACGAAAAAAAGTCAATCAGATGAAATCTTTTCTGTGGCAATATACCAAACATATGACCTCATATTTCCTGACTTAAGCTGTAGCGTTGTGGGGCCTATGGCCAACGGGGCCTATAGCCAACGGGGCCAACGGGGCCTATAGCCAACGGGGCCAACGGGGCCTATAGCCAACGGGGCCTATAGCCAACGGGGCCTATAGCCAATGGGGCCAACGGGGCCTATAGCCAACGGGGCCTATAGCCAACGGAGCCAACGGGGCCTATGGCCAACGGGGCCTATGGCCAACGGGGCCAACGGGGCCTATGGCCAACGGGGCCAACGGGGCCAACGGGGCCTATGGCCAACGGGGCCAACGGGGCCTATGGCCAACGGGGCCTATGGCCAACGGGGCCTATGGCCAACGGGGCCAACGGGGCCTATGGCCAACGGGGCCAACGGGGCCTATGGCCAACGGGGCCTATGGCCAACGGGGCCAACGGGGCCTATGGCCAACGGGGCCTATGGCCAACGGGGCCAACGGGGCCTATGGCCAACGGGGCCTATGGCCAACGGGGCCAACGGGGCCTATGGCCAACGGGGCCTATGGCCAACGGGGCCAACGGGGCCTATGGCCAACGGGGCCTATGGCCAACGGGGCCAACGGGGCCTATGGCCAACGGGGCCTATGGCCAACGGGGCCTATGGCCAAAGGAGCCAACGGGGCCTATGGCCAACGGGGCCTATGGCCAACGGGGCCTATGGCCAACGGGGCCAACGGGGCCTATGGCCAACGGGGCCTATGGCCAACGGGGCCAACGGGGCCTATGGCCAACGGGGCCAACGGGGCCTATGGCCAACGGGGCCTATAGCCAACGGGGCCTATAGCCAACGGAGCCAACGGGGCCTATGGCCAACGGGGCCTATAGCCAACGGGGCCTATGGCCAACGGGGCCAACGGGGCCTATGGCCAACGGGGCCTATGGCCAACGGGGCCTATGGCCAACGGGGCCAACGGGGCCTATGGCCAACGGGGCCAACGGGGCCTATGGCCAACGGGGCCTATGGCCAACGGGGCCAACGGGGCCTATGGCCAACGGGGCCAACGGGGCCTATGGCCAACGGGGCCTATGGCCAACGGGGCCAACGGGGCCTATGGCCAACGGGGCCAACGGGGCCTATAGCCAACGGGGCCTATGGCCAACGGGGCCTATGGCCAACGGGGCCAACGGGGCCAACGGGGCCTATGGCCAACGGGGCCTATGGCCAACGGGGCCTATAGCCAACGGGGCCAACGGGGCCTATAGCCAACGGGGCCTATGGCCAACGGGGCCTATGGCCAACGGGGCCAACGGGGCCTATGGCCAACGGGGCCTATGGCCAACGGGGCCTATGGCCAACGGGGCCAACGGGGCCTATGGCCAACGGGGCCAACGGGGCCTATAGCCAACGGGGCCTATGGCCAACGGGGCCTAGGGCCAACGGGGCCAACGGGGCCTATGGCCAACGGGGCCTATGGCCAACGGGGCCTATGGCCAACGGGGCCTATGGCCAACGGGGCCTATGGCCAACGGGGCCAACGGGGCCTATGGCCAACGGGGCCTATAGCCAACGGGGCCAACGGGGCCTATAGCCAACGGGGCCAACGGGGCCTATAGCCAACGGGGCCAACGGGGCCAACGGGGCCTATGGCCAACGGGGCCTATGGCCAACGGGGCCAACGGGGCCTATGGCCAACGGGGCCAACGGGGCCTATGGCCAACGGGGCCTATAGCCAACGGGGCCTATAGCCAACGGAGCCAACGGGGCCTATGGCCAACGGGGCCTATAGCCAACGGGGCCTATAGCCAACGGGGCCTATGGCCAACGGGGCCAACGGGGCCTATGGCCAACGGGGCCTATGGCCAACGGGGCCAACGGGGCCTATGGCCAACGGGGCCAACGGGGCCTATGGCCAACGGGGCCTATGGCCAACGGGGCCAACGGGGCCTATGGCCAACGGGGCCTATGGCCAACGGGGCCAACGGGGCCTATGGCCAACGGGGCCAACGGGGCCTATGGCCAACGGGGCCTATGGCCAACGGGGCCAACGGGGCCTATGGCCAACGGGGCCAACGGGGCCTATAGCCAACGGGGCCTATGGCCAACGGGGCCTATGGCCAACGGGGCCAACGGGGCCTATAGCCAACGGGGCCTATGGCCAACGGGGCCTATAGCCAACGGGGCCTATAGCCAACGGGGCCTATAGCCAACGGGGCCAACGGGGCCTATGGCCAACGGGGCCTATGGCCAACGGGGCCAACGGGGCCTATGGCCAACGGGGCCAACGGGGCCTATGGCCAACGGGGCCTATGGCCAACGGGGCCAACGGGGCCTATGGCCAACGGGGCCAACGGGGCCTATAGCCAACGGGGCCTATGGCCAACGGGGCCTATGGCCAACGGGGCCAACGGGGCCTATGGCCAACGGGGCCTATGGCCAACGGGGCCTATAGCCAACGGGGCCAACGGGGCCTATGGCCAACGGGGCCTATAGCCAACGGGGCCAACGGGGCCTATAGCCAACGGGGCCAACGGGGCCTATAGCCAACGGGGCCAACGGGGCCAACGGGGCCTATGGCCAACGGGGCCAACGGGGCCTATAGCCAACGGGGCCTATAGCCAACGGGGCCTATGGCCAACGGGGCCTATGGCCAACGGGGCCAACGGGGCCTATGGCCAACGGGGCCAACGGGGCCTATAGCCAACGGGGCCTATGGCCAACGGGGCCTATGGCCAACGGGGCCAACGGGGCCTATGGCCAACGGGGCCTATGGCCAACGGGGCCTATGGCCAACGGGGCCTATAGCCAACGGGGCCTATAGCCAACGGGGCCTATAGCCAACGGGGCCAACGGGGCCTATGGCCAACGGGGCCTATGGCCAACGGGGCCTATGGCCAACGGGGCCAACGGGGCCTATGGCCAACGGGGCCAACGGGGCCTATGGCCAACGGGGCCTATGGCCAACGGGGCCAACGGGGCCTATGGCCAACGGGGCCAACGGGGCCTATAGCCAACGGGGCCTATGGCCAACGGGGCCTATGGCCAACGGGGCCAACGGGGCCTATGGCCAACGGGGCCTATGGCCAACGGGGCCTATGGCCAACGGGGCCTATAGCCAACGGGGCCAACGGGGCCTATGGCCAACGGGGCCTATAGCCAACGGGGCCAACGGGGCCTATAGCCAACGGGGCCAACGGGGCCTATAGCCAACGGGGCCAACGGGGCCAACGGGGCCTATGGCCAACGGGGCCTATGGCCAACGGGGCCAACGGGGCCTATGGCCAACGGGGCCAACGGGGCCTATGGCCAACGGGGCCAACGGGGCCTATGGCCAACGGGGCCAACGGGGCCTATAGCCAACGGGGCCTATAGCCAACGGGGCCATATGGCCAACGGGGCCAACGGGGCCATATGGCCAACGGGGCCATATGGCCAACGGGGCCAACGGGGCCATATGGCCAACGGGGCCATCGGTGCCATATGGCCATCGGGGCCATATGGCCAACGGGGCCAACGGGGCCATCGGGGCCAACGGGGCCAACGGGGCCTATAGCCAACGGGGCCTATAGCCAACGGGGCCAACGGGGCCAACGGGGCCTATAGCCAACGGGGCCATATGGCCATCGGGGCCACAGGGCCTATAGCTAACAGGCGTTCCCAGTCTGCATAGGCTGTCCACAAATATTAAAATTCAGCCAATTGTAAAAGTATCCTTTTGTAAAACAAAGAATAAGGCAGAAATATGACCAGTCCGATGTTTTTACATCTCCAGATATGGTATTCGTTTCCCCGGTTTGATGACTGCGTGCCGTGAGCTCGTCTGAGACTCATCGCAGTGATATTCTGCACGGCCGTTGGTGGCGAAATCACCGTTTCTTTTGGGCAATGCGGTTGTGCAATGGAGACAGCAACGGGCTGCGTAGGACGGTAGGAAGGCCACAAGTTCAGCGATTGCATCGGCAGTGTCCCTTCAAAGTGTGTTGACAGAACTGTGTCAACACGCTGTCTTCCCTTCCCATAAAGAAACGTCTCCTTTTTAAACGCGTAAAGTCTTTGAGATTTGACCTGATTATGTCCTCCAGTACAGAGCCGTCTCTTTAGGAATTCCAGCTATGTGAGCCTGAACTCCCTTCGGTGGTCTCTGGAGGGGCTGGAACACAAAGCAAAGCACTGATGTCCCGTCAGGCCCAGACTCTGGTTTTAAAAAAAGATGCCGAGATAGGATTGAGACGCTGATCGCAGGTCTGGGCACACGGGTTAATCCACTTTTATCCCCCCCCCCCCCCCAGGAGGCTTGTGGAATGGTCCAGATCCCACTTTCCAAATCCTGCTGTTGAGACTAAATGTGAAGTCCACCGCAACGTCGGGGTTTATACTTTTTTACTGAGGCCAGCTTTTAAAAAAGGAACGTCAACGCCAGGCCGGTTTCTAGGCTTTCTTTGGCATTATGTTTTTTAGAGGGGATTTATTTTGGCGTGCAACACATGTCATACGATATCTCGTTTTCCTAGGGAAAATCTTTTCAAAATAAACTTCCATCTTTTACAGGAAACAACCGAGTTAGGGTTTCGGGCCACGAAAATACTCTCTACTGGGTTTTTGTTTGACCCGCCCGACCTACGTGGGTTTTTGCGGCCGTTACACTTCCTGGTTCATGATTACATGAGGACATTAATTAGTGGGTATATCTACGTATTACAGCGCATTCATTGTCGTAGGCGTAGCTGCGAATGCTTTGTGAATGAATATGCAGATTGTGAGGAATAATAAGGGTTAAATGATGACATTGTGTTCAGACATGCAGCATGACTGGTTGGCGGAACAGCAGAAAGGCGGTAGTTATAGTATTTTTTTTGTTTTTGTTTTGCGCTGCAGCAGGCAGCTTCCTATGGTGACTAAGCTCTAAATACCTTTTGTGACTAGCTGGTGAGTTTAGCGGAGCGGTTAGCAGCTCCAGAGACAGATAATCTCCTCAGATGTCGAGAGAGCGGATATCAGACGCACATCTGAGAGAAACACGACTCCAAGTGAGCGCTGATGCTGCTGCGTGGCAACTGTTTGCTAATAAGTCATCTGCATTAGTCATCTGCTTAAAAATAAATAATATTATTTGTTGTGCTAACAGCTTTTCCCAATGCGGGACTGGTGGCAATGGTTATTTAAGGTTTGAATTTAATCAGGTGTTGCTCTTGTTAATGAAAGGAAAAAAATCAATTAATGAATAAAAACATTTCAAATGGAAAAAAAAAAGAACAAGCGTTTCTCTGTAGACGCTTCTTTCAAACAATGGATGTGCTTTTTACATTGTAATCCAATTAGTTTCAAACATGGTGCAGCTCTTTTATTATTAAAACATATTTAAACAACAACAGATAATCAGCAATTCTGATTGATTTTGTTTTAATTTACGGCGGTTAATTCATCATGATCGCCCCTAATCCAACTGTAGAATACCTTTTGATTGTCTGCAGAATGAATATTTAAAGACGTGACATTTCTCATGACGTCTGTGGTTTAGATTTGAGAGAGGACTGCTGTAAAAACTCACGTTTTTGAATTTGTCCAGATTTCTATGGATTCTTTAGTCCTTTTCGGCATCTTTTGTCATCTCCTAGCACGGCGGTTGGGCCCATGTGGCGGAAATGTACGAAGCAAAAGAGAAGGGAGAGGTTTTGAAGTGACAATCAGAAAGGGAAAATAGGGTTTTGTTCGGGGTTAATTAGTTCTATCTTCCCACCAGCCGGACGAGGAAATGGAAATGGAGTCGGGAGGGGAGATGAAAGACGTGCGTTTGTGTGGACACGAGGGATTTAAAGGTGGAGGGAGAGACGAGAGGAGGGCAGGTAGCCGGCAGGTAGCCAGCTGACAGATGTGATCTGCATCCTCCTCTTCCTCCTCCTCCTCTTCCTCCTCTTGATCTGACCACCTGCTTTCTCTCTCACACACAAACGGGCAGTTTGATGCTGACATACACAATAGTGATCGATTTCTCCCGGTTTATTGCATCGAAGTGACACACACACACACACACACACACACACACACACACACACACACACACACACACACACACCCTCACGAGATCCCTGAGCTCTCACACTGGTTCCCTCAGTACCAGGAAAGATCGCAGAGGTCAACAGATGACCGGCAACAATGGACCTCAGATCAGAGAGGAACAGAGAAGGTCCCTGTTGGGAATGAGATCACATTTACTCAGCAGCCATTCCTCCCACAAGTGTGTGTGTGTGTGTGTTTGTTGTCACGATGCTAATTTCTTGTACCAGGCGGCAACAATCGACTAAGATTAACAGATGAGGACAAACTTGTGAGTGTCTGTCAGAGACAGAAGGCCGACAGAAGAAAGGAAGAGCATTTAATTACTAAGTTTCTAGATTAATTAATCAATCAATAACTGTGTCTATAATATGTCAGGATATAGCGCAAAGGGCTTTGTAGTCAGTCCCAAAACCCACGTGTGTGTGTGTGTGTGTGTGTGTGACATAGACATGCATTACATTTGAGAAGCTAAATCAAGGGGGATGGTCGGTGTTTTCTTTCTCGTAATCGATCAATAAATCGCTCTGCTCTCAATATTCTATTATTTTTTTTAAATTAATTAACCCCTTGGCATACAAACTGGAAGGCAAGGCAAGTTTATTTGTATAGCACATTTCAACAACAAGGCGATTCAAAGTGCTTCACATAAAACCATTAAGAGCATCAAAACATAATGCAGAGAAAACAGGATTTAAAACAGTTAAGAAAACATTAAAACAGTAGAAAACAGGATTTAAAACAGTTAAGAAAACATTAAAACAGTCAAAAAGCTAAATAAAAAATAAAAATTGAATAAAAGTTGCAGTGCAGTTTAAGAAATAAAATGCAGTAGTGAGATGCAGCAATTGAATCTGGATCAATTAAAGGCAAGAGCAAAAAGAAAAGTCTTCAATCTGGATTTAAAGGAGCTGAGGGTCTCAGCAGACCTGCAGCTTTCAGGGACCTTGTTCCAGATAGGATGGAAGCGCTTTTACATTTGTATTTGATTACGGATTAAACAAAATGAGATGGAAAAAAAAACAACGTTTTAATCAGTGAGCTTGAGAGGCGCTGAAATAAGAGAATCACCTCGCTCTCGGCAAGAAAAGTAAAAATAGTTTCATCTATTCTCTTTTTAAAGTCCAATCGCATCACAATTATGTGATTTATTCACACCATAAACAAACTGTATATAAGAACGTATGAAACGTGGGAATCATAATCCACAATTTATGAGCTTTTAAAACATTTAGAAAAATGAGAAAGTAGATGATATGTAACGTTGTAATTGTTCTTTTTGGGAGCATTTCTCGTAAACTAGACTCCTAACAACCACACAGCTCCACCGTTTCCTCAGTGAGGACCAATTAAAATCCAGCTTCAGCTCCTCGTGTCCGCCGCAGCTTTAAGCATCTCTTCGTGCGACCGACGACTGACTGACTCTCGTGTGTTTTCCTCCTCATCTGTGGTCAGAATATTGTGTCGGGGGTTTTGCTTGAGAGGAAGAACAAACGCACACTTCCTCAGACGGGTTTCTGCTGCGTTCCGCGTCGAGAGCGACGAAGCGAGACGAGGACGCTTGTCGAGCCGTGTGTGGATTCCTGCGAATTGACCCGATGAAGAGACGCCCATGTCTCTCATGTCTCGTTATCTTTTCTCGTCTTCTTTCCCTCTAGTCGTACTCGTCCCGTGGTTTTCTCTCTCTCCACCCACCCTCTTTTTTTTGTTGTCTGTGCCATACGTTTGCCTTCGTCGCCTCACCCTGGTCTGGGATCAGTGGCATCTAATGCTTTCCACTCTGCCTGATTAAGTCGGCACATGTACCCTCTTTACATTATCACACACACACACACACACACACACGTCCCTACAGACCTAATCAGTCCTCCTCTTAGTTCTCTCTCTCTCCACTTCTAGACCTAATGAAAAAAACATGAGCTCTGTTTTTAAAAAAAGAAGGCGAGATGGACGGCCGAGTTAGCCGCAGAAAATGTAAGGGATGAATCGAAAACCAGGGAACGCGGGGGAATCGAACTGCCGCCTCTCGGACCCGTCCTCCTCCACACGCGTGAACTAGTAAAACACCTCGTTTGTTCCCTGATGACTACGAAAGAGTGTGGACAACAGATGTGTGTTTTAAAGTCGGCAGCGGGGACGGCTAGTTAGCTAGTTAGCTCGTTAGCTCGTTAGCTAGTTAGCTGACCCGCTCGGCGCCAACGTTAACGGAGGTTTTCATTGGAGTTGCATCGTGATGCGTTCAAGCTCTATTCTTTTGTAAATGTTAACCTAACACTATCGTGATGTGTTCAAATGCAATCTTGTAAAAAAAAAAAAAAAGGACCGCTCTAGCTAAATATATATTTGAATGGATGTGAGTACATTGGCATTGGGGCGTCTCTCGTGAGGATGACGTCCAGAGCGGTTAATGAAAAGACTCCTTCAACATTCTGATGCGTTCATATTTTATCTATATCATTCATTCATTCATTCATTCATACAGCTGTTTCCATAAAGCCGTGAAATCCTTCCACTCTGTCGTTCACGCCGCTAAATACGGCTCAAAGGTGCATTGTGCTGTAATGCACCTTGTACATGACACTCATTTGTATTGAATACATAGCCGTGTGTGTGTGTGTGTGTGTGTGTGTGTGTGTGTGTGTGTGTGTGTGTGTGTGTGTGTGTGAGCAAGCGCTCGAGGGAGTCGACGCCTCCGGCAGGTTGAGAGCACCGACGGGACGTTGTTGTTATTGAATGAGCGCTTTGTGTGCACGCACGCCTTGATTGTGGTCATGATGATGAAGATGATGATGATGAAGAAGCCTCCCCGACGGGACTCTCCCCTCGCCTTCCAGTAGTCGGATGAGAGGCCAGTTTCCTTAGTTACCAGGTGCTCGAGCCGGCGGCTCACGAGGTCCCGCGGTGAGGAACAAAGGATGGAGAGACGGGCGGGGAAGTAAAGGAATGAAGGGGAGGAGAGCGCCGAGGGCAACAACAACAACAACAACAACAACAACCGAGATGTGGTGTGAAGGATCCATTCTAGCCGCGTGTGACCGTATTGATACGTGAGAGCGTTGTGTGTCACCTGTTGTGTGTCACCTGTTGTGTGTCACCTGTTGAATCTTTCTAATACGCCGGAGGAGCTGAACAAGAATCCGTTCAGATCGATCTCCTCTAAAGCGAGGAGGCGGAGCCTCGTAGTAAATTAAAATGTACCGATAGCTAAGCTAAGATAACATCTTGGGACTCAAACGTCTGTATGTGAGGTTTTCTCAACATGGAAATGTATATTATATATATTTATATTTTTCTCACGTCGGTTCATTTGGTAAAAGCTTCTCTCAAACCCCCGAAAAAAAAAATCACCCGGTCATCGTTTAGTCACATGCTTCTGCTTTGTGTCTCTAATACTACATACTAATACTTTAATATAAAGTTAGTGCGATATTATCTTTAAGCCAATAAGAATACAGAGTAGTAGTTGCCAGGAAGCACTGATGGAAGTTAAAATATATATACATTCATTCATTCATTCATTCATTCATTTCTTTCTTTCTTTTCGGGTCCATTTTATGATAATTTGTCTTATAATATAAATTTTTGGTCAAATGTAAGCCATATTAAATAGCAATGAAAATGTTGTTCGTAGTCGATCCGCTGTCCAAAATGCCTTTTTTATTTAGTTTATTATCATGGACGTCAAAGAAAACCAGAATATATTCACATTTCAGAAGCTTGAATTCTTCAAATGAATTTAGCAATGAGGTCATCATGAAGTTAAGGAACTCCGAAGGCCTTCCTCAGCTGACGCATTTTTAAGAACAAGAAAAGCGAGAGGGCAAGTCAGCCGAGGAGGAAAGGTTCAGCAGCTCGGACCCGTTCGTCAGCATTTTTATTTCGTGATCAGGCTTATCAAACCTTTTTACTTGTGTTTTCTATCTTGTCTTATTATCGCTGTTGTCTGTGCGTCTTTTATATTTTGTTATATATATATATATTTTTATGTTCCTCCCAGATCTGATCCACTGCACCAACGAGATGAACGTGAGCATCCCCCAGCTGGCCGACACGCTGTTTGAGCGCACGGCCAACTCCAGCTGGGTGGTGGTGTTCAAATCCCTGATCACCACCCACCACCTCATGATGTACGGCAACGAGGTAGGAACACCTTTATTTACACCATATTACCGTAAAATGTGGGCGCACCTATAAGCCGCATCTACTAAATAAAAATACAAAAGTTGTATTTAATCATAAACAAACCGCTGCTGCTACTGCTGCTGCTGCCCCCGCTGCCCGAGCCGGGGTGTCGAGCCGGGGCTGGTCCCGCTACCTTCGGTTGTTGTCGGGGAGCTAGCTGCTGCGGCTAGCGCTGACAACGCTGTTGTTTACTTGAGCTCAAATAGTGCAGCCACAAGAATATGTGGCTCCCCGCTCGCTAGCTAGAGCTAGGCTAGCTCCCCGCTCGCTAGCTAGGGCTAGGCTAGCTCCCCGCTCGCTAGCTCCCCGCCTGCTAGCTCCCAGCTCGCTAGCTAGAGCTAGGCTAGCTCCCTGCTCGCTAGCTAGAGCTAGGCTAGCTCCCCGCTCGCTAGCTAGAGCTAGGCTAGCTCCCCGCTCGCTAGCTAGAGCTTGGCTAGCTCCTCGCTCGCTAGCTAGAGCTAGGCTAGCTCCCCGCCCGCTAGCTCCCCGCCCGCTAGCTCCCCGCCCGCTAGCTCCCCGCCCGCTAGCTCGCTGGGTTAGGACCCCTGCCTCTAGGACCCCTGCCATCATACCTGTTTTGTACCGTATGTCTGCAACTGCTGCTAAATTTAGAATCGGAAAAATCCACAAATTAAATAAATAAATAGTAGCAGCTTTTAAACCGAATTTTACAGAAATCAGGTCTATACCACGCATTCATAAATATCAACATACATGCTCATTTGGATCATTTAGGACCAACAGGGGGGAGTTGGGGATTTGAACACAAACGACGTGTGCAGCCACTGAGAAACGTACACATTGGACGCCTGGAGTGAATAATAGAAATATCTGTGGAGTGCGGAGAAAATTAATTAGCTCTGTGAGCTGGAAGCGAGATGAGGGATGAGGATAAAAGCAAATGAATAATCAAATGAATGAACTTTATTAAAAAAAGGAAAAACCCCACAGTTGAAAGCTGGAAGAATAACACAGTCCCTCCACGGAGTTGCATACATTCAGACACAATAATTGGGAGTTAAAAATCAACCAATCCCTGCTACGTTTGGGAGAACTAGTTTTGTGCTGTTTTAGCATGAAGAGGCCAGATCAAACCCCAAGTCAATAACACGTCTCAATTCATATGCAACAGTGCAGCTTTTGAAAGGGAGAGGAGAGATTAGGTCTACAGCGAGAGTTGTGGTTTTATTAATTACTAACCAGATGGAAATAGAGTGTTTTGTTCTTCAAATAAACTATTGCAGTTTGCACATGCACTAATCCTCCAGCGGGCAGACTGTTAATAATTCAGAACACCATCAGAATACACTTTGATATTCAGATGGACTGCTGCCCTTTGGAGCTCACTGGTGTGTTTAATGTATATTTTATGAAAACAGGAGGCCAATGTTGCTTTGTTGTGATATATTTCCATTGATCACAACATTAAAAAAATGTGTGATCCATAGATGATGTGCCTTCACAAACCTACTTTTATGCATTTTCATGTCACTTTTTGGTCCCTTTTGTTCTCTATGTAGTGGCACATTTATGTTCAATGCAGTTTTTTTTTCTCCCACTTGTTTAAAAGTACTTCAACATTTTGGGGGAATCTGTAAATGCGTAGCTATTGACAGTTAGCTTAGCTTAGCATAAGGTGTTGCTATTGTTTCCGTTTTGTGCAAGTGTGTTTTATTGCCGGGTTTCCTGTCTTTGCGTTAAGCTAAACTATGCTAAGCTAACTGGCATATTAAGCGTACAGATACCAGAACGGGTCGGATCCTCTAACCTAAAAATAAGTGTATTTCCCGAAGCGTTGAGCTATTCCTTTAAAAAAAAAAAAAAAAAAAAAGAGGCGACTCCTATTCTGCAGACCGTTTCCATATTTGATGAACGTCTTTTGTAGAACTTTTCTGGCCCCTGTAACCAAAAGGGGGTAATTACGCTCATGTGCACATTATTCATATTTAATACACTCGTCTTAATGCGCTGTACCTTCTTGTGCAGACACACCCTGCACCGCATTCCATTCAGTTTCCAGTGAAACGGGGAAGCACCGCTTCCTTGTTTAGTGAAGTTACGCAACGCTTCCTCCTGTGGGTTCCGTCTTTACTACATCAATCTAAACTTCCTCTGAAAAGAGGAAGACTCGGGGGGTGTGAGAGCTTTGTGTGTGTGTGTCGCTGCACGAGAACCAGCTTCTGAACTCCCAGCAGCCTCGCTGGCTCCACTGCCGCTGAAAGGATCTCCCGGGTGCTCGGGGGTTGACATCATACTGCGTGCGCACGACGGACTCGACACAAGCCGAGACCGGCGAGCGCCGCTAAAATGTTTGCTCAAGATGTGGAAATACCCGCAACGTTTCTTCCAAATCATAAGTAGGTCACTGCAGAGCAACAGGAAGTGGTGGAGAGGTATTCCCGAGCTGCAGGCTGATTTATCTCCGAGCTGTAACTTTCATACCGAACCTTTTTGATGTCGATGTCTCGGCAGCAAACCTCGTTAATCCCTAATGTCTGCACAACATATGAGATCACAACCACTGTGGTGTAACTCTATTATTCTGAAGCTGGTCAACAATAACTACGTTAAGAGAGAGGGATTTATATTTTAAATATCAATACAGCTTTGTTATTATATAGTATCATTGTATTGTTTCAATCCATTGTGAAGTGATATTTAAATAATAAAAAGCATCATTTGGTCCATTTAGAGCAGAATCAACATGAATACCTGTTATTAAATTGTGAGTACATAAGTGAAGCTGTGGATATGGAAATGGGAACCGCTAATATAATCTACAGTAATTTAAAAGCCCTTATTCAAACACCTGCTGTAAAGGGGGTCATAAAACCCACGGTTCCCATAGTCATGGGCTCCAGATTATTGAGTTTTACCACAAACTCACATATTTAATGGTAAAGAACTAATAGATTGTTTTGTTTTTTTTAAATAAAAAATATCTTGTCATTAGTATTTTTAATGATTTTATTATTAGCTGCTTAGTGTTAAGACGTTAAACAGGTTATAGTTCACCTCTAATATCTATTTATTTAATCTCCTTCAAACTACTGGATCTATTCAAGTTTATCACCAAAAACTACATTTTAGTAGATTATATAGATGCACACAGTATGATGCCGTTGTAATTGACCTTCGTCCACTCCTTTTTCTTTTTACCGAACAGAGCCTGAACGCATCATAATGTAACTGAATGGAACCTCCGGACGCGAGCCGTTAGCGCTGCTGCTAACATTACTAGCGCTGCTACGCGTTACTAGAAACGCGTTACTAGCAACGCGTTACTAGCAACGCGTTACTAGCAACGCGTTACTAGCGCTGCTACATATTTCTAGCGCTGCTACATATTTCTACCGCTGCTAACGCGTTACTACCGCGGCTAACGCGTTACTACCGCGGCTAACGCGTTACTAGGGCTGCTAACGCGTTACTAGCGCTGCTAACGCGTTACTAGGGCTGCTAACGCGTTACTAGAAACGCGTTACTAGCGCTGCTAACGCGTTACTAGGGCTGCTAACGCGTTACTAGAAACGCGTTACTAGCGCTGCTAACGCGTTACTAGCGCGGCTAACGCGTTACTAGCGCGGCTAACGCGTTACTAGCACTAACTTAATTTCACACTGCGTCGTTAATCGGCGTTTCACGTGCGTTTGGGACCCCCGATCATCTGCGGTCTGTTCCACCACCACCACACAACACCTGCAGCACATCACAGCGCGAGGAGCCCGGCCGAGTAGAGCGAGTGTGTGTCAGTGTGTGTGCGTGTGCTCATCAGGCTGCATTCATCAGGCCCGTCAGGACAGCGGTGCTGACGGAGGCTCGGCGGCCAGGTGGCCCCCGCTCCCCCGGGGCCGGGCCATCCGTTCCCGTCAGCAGAGAGAAATCTGGCCGTAAAATTAGAAAGCACAGCCCCACGGAATCGGGGTCAACAGACTGTACATTCCTCTCCAGATCAACACGGCTCCGGCTCGGCCTCGTTCATTTGTTCATTGTCCGTCGACAGCGAAGAACATTCACAGTGACCGAAGTGACGCGGCTTTCTTGAGGCTTTTTCACGTGGAAGCATAATCAGATTTGATAATGCAATGATGGAAATGAGCGTTCACGTTTCTGACTCAGAGCTGATTTGTGTCACTTTGCATATTAAGAATTGTCCCACTTCTCATATGATGATCGCTCCACCCTGAGATGTTGTTTTCACCCTGCCCTAAAGATCTGCTAAGCCACAAATAATTAAATTTGTCTGAGACAGTGTCTCTCCAGGAATATGTGATGTGCTCTGAGTCTGATAAGAATGTAGAAATACGCTGGACATGGAAATCTATGTTATTTATATATATATATATATATATATATATATATATATATATATATATGTATATATATATATATGTATGTATGTATATATATATATATATATGTATGTATATATATATATATGTGTATATATATATATATATGTATGTATATATATATATATATATATATATATATATATATATATATATTCAGGTATTTGAGAAGGAAGAAGAGAACAGGAAGAAGGGAAGAAAGGACATGTAGGAGGTTGAGAAGGAAAAAGAGGAAGTGGAGAAGGAGAGGAGTTACAGAAGGACAAAGAGGAAGTAGGGAATGAGAGCATGATGTATGTGAGGGAAGAAGTTAGAGGAGAGGAAGAGGGAAAGAATAGGAGGTATAGATGTGAAGGAGAAGTTAAGGATGAGGTCAGCCATCCATCATGAGGAGAGAGAAGAAATCTACATTTATAACATCCTATTATTTACTAATAATAAAGAACTACGTAGCATATTAGACAAGAAGGAAGGACTTAAAGAAAGATAAGTTACAGAAGGAAAGGAAGAGAGTTAACAGTGTATGTATGCAGATGACAACAGTTTGTGATCAAAAGCTGAATGTGAATCCACAGATTATAATATCTCATATTTATATTGAGTATGTGTCTGGATGTCAGCAGCCGTTTGAAATGAAGCTCATTTTATTGTAATATATTCAGCCAGCGCTTTCAAACCCAATGAGACGCCTCTCCATTCAGAGCAAACAGGAGGTGACTTGAGTTTCAAAATCTCGACAGGCTCGGGTGGGTGAATAGATAAATAGTCCTGTGTGTGTGTGTGTGTGTGTGTGTGTGTGTGTGTGTGTGTGTGTGTGTGTGTGTGTGAGACACGGGACTATATTGATACACATTAAATTCTTCACCTCCAGTTTTCCTCCCCGCCAAGAGAAGCAGTCCTGGCTCCCTCCCCGGCGGCACTCTGAATCTTCTGAGCGATTGAGAGTCGGTCGATATCTTTTGTGATCACGACTTCACTTTTTTGGGCGCTGGCACGACGCCACGTCTCCAAAGAAACCGCCGGGCCCGGCCCCGCACGTTCACAGAAACTTTACAGATGAACAAATGCGTAAAGTTTTCCATTTGGCAGTGACAGCTTTCGTCCCGCCTCCCCCGTCCGGCTTTCGTCCCGCCTCCCCCGTCCGGCTTTCGTCCCGCCTCCCCCGTCCGGCTTTCGTCCCGCCTCCCCCGTCCGGCTTTCGTCCCGCCTCCCCCGTCCGGCTTTCGTCCCGCCTCCCACGTCCGGCTGTCGTCCCGCCTCCCCCGTCCGGCTGTCGTCCCGCCTCCCCCGTCCGGCTGTCGTCCCGCCTCCCCCGTCCGGCTGCCGTCCCGCCTCCCCCGTCCGGCTGCCGTCCCGCCTCCCCCGTCCGGCTTTCGTCCCGCCTCCCCCGTCCGGCTTTCGTCCCGCCTCCCCCGTCCGGCTTTCGTCCCGCCTCCCCCGTCCGGCTTTCGTCCCGCCTCCCCCGTCCGGCTTTCGTCCCGCCTCCCCCGTCCGGCTTTCGTCCCGCCTCCCCCGTCCGGCTTTCGTCCCGCCTCCCCCGTCCGGCTTTCGTCCCGCCTCCCACGTCCGGCTTTCGTCCCGCCTCCCACGTCCGGCTTTCGTCCCGTCTCCCACGTCCGGCTTTCGTCCCGTCTCCCACGTCCGGCTGCCGTCCCGCCTCCCCCGTCCGGCTGCCGTCCCGCCTCCCCCGTCCGGCTGCCGTCCCGCCTCCCCCGTCCGGCTGCCGTCCCGCTCGTGCCTCTGTGTGATCGGCCGACATGCACCAATCCTGCAGGAAACCCCAAACAATGGCTGGGAGAGATCTGTTCCTGATAGAAGGAGAAATGAGGTTAAAGCTATTTTAACAACGGACCCTTCGCTAATTCCCGCCCTTGAACTCTGGCCAATCCTGTAGCGTTTGTCGGGTAAACTTAGTTCTACAATGTTTTCCAGTGAAGTACAAGTACACAAAGAGTATACAGCTGAGTTGCATGTTTTAAATGCTTTTGGGGCCTTTTTGGAATTTCTTTCAGGGTTCTATGAGTTGGATTAGTGGCATGATTTCATGCATAAACATCCTAATGAGCTTTAGTTATTAGGGGCCCTTTTAGTGGCGGTTATTGTCGTTTGTTTGTGCGGTTCTGGAGAAAAGAACCGGCCCAGCGCTCCCTCCTGAATAGACATTCTTTGAACGAGCACTACACTAGTTTTCTAAAGAATTCTTTATTGCTTTTGCCACTTGACCGCGGCAGAAAATCAAAGCCCCGCGAGCCTAACGTTGCTATTCATTTTTTATGATGAATAGTCATAACAGCCCTCATAGTTTTCCCTCCGTGACTCCGAGGAATGTCACAGCACAAAGATCGTCCAGAGGTACGATATCTCGCAACGCTGCGACGAAAACCCCTTTTTTTTTTTTGGGAGTTTGTTTTCAAGGACGTCAAGACCTCAGAAATACTACCAATCATACTTTATTCCTCAAGACGGGATATAAGTGTCAGTGGGGGGGGGAATTACAGTCTGATTGATTGCACCTAAGTGCATCGGGACGGAGAGCTGCGACTCTGTACATCAACGCGAATGCAGGCATAGCATGGAGTGCATTAAAAGAGGGAGGAAAGGTGGTAGGAAGGAGACAGTGTGAGAGTCATTAAGGACATGAGAGGAGACGGGGACGGTCTGGCGAGGACGGCGCTGAAAGTGCTGATGGTGGCGGGACACTGTGTGTGTGTGTGTGTGTGTGTGATGGAACGGGAAGGAGGGAGGGTACAGTAAGGTGTGTGTATGTGAGATGATGTTTGTGTTTCTTTTTTTTAAATTTACGGCAGTGTAAAGTTGCGGTGTGAGTCGAGACACACACACACACACACACACACGCACACACACACACACACACACACAGTGACGTCAGCTAAAGCACTCTCATCTCTACGCTCCCTCTGCGAGAGCCAGGACGCAGACGGAGGCAAGAGATTTATGCAAAGATACGGCTGTGTGAGATATTATGAAAGATGGGTTTTTGACCTGGAAGGAGGAAGGAAGGAATGAAGGAAGTTGGAAGGAATGAAGGAAGTTGGGGGGGGGGGGGAGGAAAGGAAGACGGAGAAAAGAGGGTGTCGAGATCTGCTGACTCAAGCACTGAGTCAAAGGGAGCAGGGACACAGAGGATGTTATTTGTGTGTGTGTGTGTGTGTGAGAGGTCACGCTGACTCTAATAGGGGTCACTTGTGATAATCTGAAGGGTTTGAACACACACACACACACACACACACACACACACACACACACACACACACACCGAGAGACACACAAGGTCATCACACACGTGCTTCCCATCTGCTGCTGGTGTGGCGGACATAAAGATTATTAGTGTAGAGGCAGATTGCAGTGCATTGTGTGTGTGTGTGTGTGTGTGTGTGTGTGTGTGTGTGTGTGTGTGTGTGTTCCAGACAGATCCAAACAACCGATCACTAAAAAGTAAAAAGCCCCCGGGTGACAGCCTCACCACATACTTCCTTATGCTGCTTCAGGCAGATAAACAAGTTCTCCCAACTCCAGTAAATTGGCTGTAAATTGTGAGATCAATAGATGAAAGGTGTGTGTGTGTGTGTGTGTGTGTGTGTGTGTGTGTGTGTGTGTGTGTGTGTGTGTGTGTGTGTGTGGACTCAGCCAACCAGAAACCTGCAGGGTAAAACTAGCGCACTGGAGATTCTCCCAGTTCAGTGATCTTTTTTTTTTTTTTTTTTCTTCCTTTAAATCCTAACTCAGGTTATCGATTTTTCTTCGTTTCTGCCGACACGTCATCGATCTGATTCGTGCTTAAACCCCGCCTCTGAGCAGCCATCGTCCAATCGCAGCGCGGCGGCGTTGTTCCTTGAGCCTGAACTAGAAGCGCTCGCATCACGTTTTACGCAACCACCTCGCCAAAACCAACCGTTTGTCCTCATACTTTGAGAAGACGGGGATCCGACCATGTGACTTTAGTGCTGCTCCTAATGCTCCATGAAATGGAGAGAAAGCCCTCTCTCTCTCTCTCTCTCTCTCTCTCTCTCTCTCGCAGGGCAGCATACTATTTTCAGTTTCGCCGTCATGAGGTGATCTCGTCTTTCCCTCCTTAGCGTCGCACACTTCTTCCTCGAGAGAAGTCTTCCTCCTTCCTTCCACGAGTCGCTCTTCGAGTGCCAAGTTTAATCAGCAGTCCTGTAATTAGCCCCTCCGTTTAAAAACACTGTAATTAGCTGTTTCTCTGCATTTGACCTCCCAGTTAAATGTGGTTTAGTCGTCTAAAAGTAATTCATTCCCCAGACTAAATAACGATGAACAGAATAAGTTTCTGTAACGCACGGTGCGTTTGCTCACGGCTCTTTATCAGGTAACACCCGCGTGTACACAAGAGGACGGGCGCTCTGCAGGAATGTGATTTGTGATTGGCTCGAGAGGTAAAAATAGACTCGGCGGATTATAGCCAATCAAACTGGGAGGATCGGGTGACTCCTCAGGTCTGCTTGTTTTAAAGTTTCCTTTAGTTGACTCCACGTAGAAGCACATTAATAATATCAGAGCTTTTATGTTCTGGTCACCAGTTTGGTTATTTGGTCTGCCTGAGTGTACACACACACACACACACACACACACACACACACTCACACACTGACTAAATTCAAAAGTGTTTTCATGTTGTTGTTTTGTAGTTTTGAATCTTTTACTTCCTTCCACGCCCATCCGAGCCTCGGAGCTTGTATTCATTTATTCAACATTGTGACAAATATAATCATAGTTTCAGAACTTCATATGACATGAAATGACTCGTACTTTGCAACTATTTACATCGTGTAGCGTTATAGAACAGTGTTGGATGCACCGCCTGACTCTTTGCACGCCGTGTTCCTTTCAATAGTGTACATGTCAGGAGAAAAACTGTGTGTGTGTGTGTGTGTTTGTGCGTGCATTAGTGTTTTAAATGATGACTCATGTTGCTGTAGCAGCCTCATTGACCTCCCACTCATCCACCAGCAAGACACAACGGCTCCAATGAGAGCCGGAGCCCACACACTATCAGCCCTGTCACCTTGTGGGCATGCACACACACACACACACACACACACACACACACACACACACACACACACACACACACACACACACACACACACACAAAATGTTTAAACATAGACGTCTCTTTAATGCCGTCACTCTCAGTCACCCACTTAGCTTCTCTTTGTGGCTTTCACACTTAGATTGGATTCCGAGGCTAAATGGTCGATTGCGTAAGAGAGGAGGAGGAGGAGGAGGAGGAGGAGGAGGAGGAGAAAAGATGAAGGGAGAGACTCCCATGCTTGTGTGTGTGTGTGTGTGTGTGTGAACATGTGTGTATCGGTCCGGTCCTTCCTCCGCTTGCATAAGAGCAGCTTTCATTCATCGCGGCTCCATCACGACTCATTCCTCGGGCGTGAGTCATCCCACGGTCGGTTCTGTCGAATGTTCTGCGCGTGAAGCGAAGTCGAGCGCCGCGGCCAGAAGCAGAATCCCGTGTGCGCTCGGCAACCGAAACCACGCCTGTAGTCCCTGTGAACGGCAGTTCAGATGCTTCTTAAAACGAAAAGGATGTGAAGTCAGCGAGTGCAGCCTTCTCTGGGTAGAGTACGCACTTCTGCGTCTGGCCTTGAGTTGAATTCATTACCTCCTTTTTAGGTCGACGGATGAGACGCGTCGGAGTTATCGCATCGCAATTTCTAGTAAATTACAGTAGCCACGGCAACCACGGATACCCAGACTTTCAATTTGGATTACGTTTGTTGCCGTCTTGGCTTTTTGCACCCAGTGAACAGAAGTGACCACATTTGGAACGCAGAGTAGTGGCTTTGAGACGCAGTATACGGCTCTGGTGTCGACCTGTCAATCACCTTGTAGCCCCGCCCTAAAGCGTCCCCTGCTTTATGGTCTGTTTGACTCTGAATGACCATAATTTACTAAATGAACATCATGCTGTATTGAAGAAGACTTGAAACTAGAGATTGAGACATAAACTCATGTTTACAATGTTTACTGAGGGAATACATCAAGAGAGAAGTAGAGTCATCTATATAGACTTCTATACAACCAGAGGAGTCACCCCCTGGTGGTCAGGAGAGAGAATGCAGCTTCAACACATGAAGCATAGACTTCTATACAACCAGAGGAGTCGCCCCCTGGTGGTCAGGAGAGAGAATGCAGCTTTAACACATGAAGCATAGACTTCTATACAACCAGAGGAGTCGCCCCCTGGTGGTCAGGAGAGAGAATGCAGCTTTAACACATGAAGCATAGACTTCTATACAACCAGAGTAGTTGTCCCCTGGTGGACATTAAACAGAGACACGTTTAAGACACTTCAGCATTGACTTCATTTTTCAGAACCAGAGTTCATCATCTCACCTGTACCTAAAAAGACACGCCCACTAATGCAAGAATGTTTTTTTTTTTTGGGCACAAACGGGCCGAGGTAGGTTGAACCATTAAAAAGAAATGGCCCCTGACTAAAGGTATATGGAGACGCGTTCTATTGGTCATATCGTGGAACTTAAATCTATTTTAGCATTCCTGTCCCAATGTAATAAACACAGCAGAGTTTAAGCACTCCATTTTAAACATTTTATTTTTTTGTCAAGCGGGTCTTAACTCGATCTTCATCCAGACACAAGTTGTCTTCAAAATGCAGCGACGCTCCACAGAGCTCCAGCCTCGGCTTCTCCTCAACATAACACGACTACACGATGTGAAAGAAAGAAAGAAAGAAAGAAAGAGAACCACTTCAGGTCAGCGCTGAGGCCATGGTGTTCGGTTACTAGGGAAACCACCAACTTGTCCACTTTTGAGCGAAGGACGTGGAAGGAGAGCGAGGAGGTGGAGAAGAAGCGGGTAAGAGAGGGAGTACTTTCTGGTAGCTATGTATAGCTATGTTGAGGATGAAAGAGGAAGGGAGTAGCCAGGATCTACATGTATCCATAAAACATGAGGTTGTCCTCCGATATGCTAACATGAATTATTTGACAAGCCGACCTGCTTCTCCGTCTTCCCCTCCTCCCTATTTCTATACGCTCTCGTCTCTATTATTACAACTATTCTCACAATCAGAGTCTTTTCTTTCTCGGGAGTTGTCTTTGCCGAATAATCCAGAGCTCGACGGGTTTCTGAGTCTCCCTCTGTGCCGAGTGCTTCTGCCCCTTTATAGATTTTCTCCTTTTTAACTATACCCAATGCGTTTTGTGTGGGTTCTCTCAGCCTCCGCCTTTGTATCCCAGTCTGAGGGAGCGGCGCAGGCTCCCGTCAGAGGGGCTTTTGATGAGGAAGAGAGCAGTCGGCACACGAGATGAAGCAGAGAAAGAGCTTATGGAGTCTATGAGCTGCTCCTCTTGCTGTGTCTCTCCTTTCCCCTCACGCTATCCGTGACCATCTCTACGTTCTTAGCCTGGGTTGATTGCTAAAGTCATCACGTAGTTCTCAATCTGTAAAGCTTTTTCTTTTTCACGCCAGAACTTGAGCTCTTAGTCATCAAGACGGCATCTCATCTGACCTCTTACGCCGCCTGAGGGCGTTTCACTGACCGAGCTGAAAGAATCAGGGATGCAAAATAGTTTGTGAGAAGCCGTCGTTTGGAAACCGTTTGGGGAAAAGGACAGGCACACACACGGCAGGTGATTGGATGAACCATCTGCCAATCAAACCCTTGGTTTCTGTCCTTCAACCAACCCCCCGTAGTCTGGGCCAATCTATCCGATAGTCGTTGACATGAAAACACAACATGCTGGACCTCGTCTGGGATCAAACTTTAAAGTCCTGACCTTCACGTCGTATCGAGTAGTGCAACGCTATGGGAAGCCCATTTGTGTGACGCCGTGCTGCTTGTGGTATGCCGGGTCCTACGAGTGGTTTCCCCCCGTTAACGTGCATCTCAGGCGGTTTGATCCCAAGTGGACGTCTCTAAATACCATGGTCCTGCCATGGATCCATGGCTGCCTGGAACTGGTCCTGCCTGCTACCATGGCCCTGCTGATGGAACCGGCCTGGAACCGGTCCTACCTGCTGCCATGGCCCTCCTGATGCCCCCCCTCCTCTCTACCGCCTTCTGCTTCATGGATTATCAGGATCATGGACCATGCCTAATACTCATTATATGAATCATTTCTGTCATATTCATTAATGTGCTGTAACTACGCTATTCATTCTGGCCACATGACATCTATTGCTTCTGTCCATCCGGGGAGAGGGATCCTCCTCTGTTGCTCTCCCTCAGGTTTCTTCCCTTTTTTCCCTGTGAAAGGGTTTTTACTATCTTTCTAGGGGAGTTTTTCCTGATCCGATGTGAGGTCCCGGGACAGGGATGTTATGTGTACAGATTGTAAAGCCCTCCGAGGCAAACTTGTATTTGTGATGTTGGGCTATATAAAATAAACTGAATTGAATTGAAATAGAAGTGTAAACGGCCACCAAGACGCATTGTGACTCGACTCGAACAACCTGCCGAGGTGGTTTGGGACGTGACATATTTTCTGAAGTGTAGATGCTAATGCGTCCCCGACAAGGATGTAACGGGACTAAATGCGTACGCTGGCTTTGTCCACGACGTCTGAATTTGATTTTACCTCTCCATCTTCCTGTGGCCGTCTCGCGGTCTGGTTGCCGGTTACGTTATTTTGCCGTCGCAGCATGACGTTGGGTGGTCTTTCTACCAAAGTTGTTTCTTGGCACCGCCTGGACTTCCCACCGCCGAAAGCCTAAATGCTTGGGCGCACATTGACATCCATGGGAGCTCTGCCATCGTCTCTGATTTTGGTGCTAATGAAGCCTTTTTATCACCTTTTAAAAAAAATGTCTTGGTTGTAAAACGTCTTAAATGAATGTTTGCCTTTTTGGGGCATTTCTGCCCACAGATGGGAGGAGAGTCCCCACATGTGACGGCGCGGTCAAAGTTTTGTTCGTTCCCACAGCGAGAGCACACACACACACACACACACACACACACACACACACACACACACACACACAAAAGGAGAACCAAATCAAATTCTTCATGCCTTTTTAAACAGTCCCAGAGCCCTTGGAAACGTGTCCAACGCACATGCCCGCAAGCATATTTGTGCTCACAAATGCACGCACACACACACTCTCAGATGCTGCAACCAGCCAGCGAGGGCTGGTTCTCTGCCAGATCCGGGGAATTGGCAAACTGGCAAATCTCAGATCATTTTAAGTCAGTCGGACGGAGACGGCCTTTAACGTTAAGATGCTTTTAGGGGAGCCTGAGGCCCGAGTTCCCAAAACTATGACTGGTGGTCAAGACTCATTCCACTGCGCTAGACACGAGGGACACAAAGCAAGTTTGAGTCTAGTCTTAAGAGAGAGAGACTCAGTTAAAAGTCCTGCTTGGCTTGGCAGTTTCTGGAAATATTATTTCTTATTCCGTAATTAGTAAGCATATGTAGAAAGCAATTCTGACTACCTCGTCGCGAAGCTTCAGGCTTTAATTCTATTTTACAAGGGAAAAATCTTGTGTTGCATTCTTTGCACCTGCAGATAAATATAGAAACCATTAAGAAGATATATATATATATACAGTATAGATTCAGAGGCCAAACGTATTAGCTGGAGTGTGCATGGCAGTAATTAGTGGCAGATGGAGAATTACAGTATTGCCACTTATAGATTTAAGATAATGCTCAGCTTCTTCCATCTCAATTATATAGAACGGCGATAAAATCTGAATTACTAATGGCCAGCATTGTAATAAATAAACACAACTCCAGTTCAGTACGTTTAATGCAGCAAGTGAAAGCAGGGTAGCATCATTTGAGTAATAAAGCGAGCGAGCCTGTTTTCATAACCTGCCCCACTACTTTGCAAACACCATCTGTCAGAAGTCCTGCACAAGACGTCGTTACCGTCTGACACCTGTGCAGATGTGTTCTCCAGGTGCTTGTTCAGTTCTTTCTGTGCACATTCTGAACACAATACAGTTATTCTCCCTCACCCAAGGTTCTTTGAAGTCCTACACTTCAAAGGATACAGCTGTTTAATAAGGATCTGGAAAAAGAAAGCCAATGCTGAGGTGTCTTAAACCTTAAATCTAGTGTCCACCAGGGGGCGACTCCTCTGGTTGTATAGAAGTCTATGCTTCATGTGTTAAAGTTGCATTCTCTCTCCTGACCACCAGGGGGTGACTCCTCTGGTTGTATAGAAGTATATGCTTCATGTGTTAAAGCTGCATTCTCTCTCCTGACCACCAGGGGGCGACTCCTCTGGTTGTATAGAAGTCTATGCTCCATGTGCTAAAGTTGCATTCTCTCTCCTGACCACCAGGGGGTGACTCCTCTGGTTGTATAGAAGTATATGCTTCATGTGTTAAAGCTGCATTCTCTCTCCTGACCACCAGGGGGCGACTCCTCTGGTTGTATAGAAGTCTATATAAATGACTCTACTTCTCTCTTGATGTATTCCCTCAGTAAACATTGTAAACATGAGTTTATGTCTCAATCTCTAGTTTCAAGTCTTCTTCAATACAGCATGATGTTCATTTAGGAAATTATGGTCTGTTAGAGTCAAACAGACCATAAAGCAGGGGACGCTTTAGGGGCGGGGCTAAACGGTGATTGACAGTCCGTTTTTGTCTTCTCGGTTCATGAAAGTTAAGTGTAAAGTTTTGGTCGTATTTAATGTTCCGTTGTTCTTAAGCTCCACCCTGTTGTGTCACTTCTGGTTTAAAAAAAAAAACAAGATGGCGACGGCCGAAATACCGAACTCGAGGCTTCAAAAACGTCCGTCCAGAAACCGGCGGTTGACGTCCCGGTTTCTTGGATGCTCGTTATAGAGGTGGCGTGAACAGCGAGCGAAGCTCTCTTCTAATATCTCAACATCGAGGTTCTCTGGAACAAAAGCAGGCAGAAAGTGAAGCGAGGTGTTGTTGGAAAAAGAGCAAACCCTTCCCTGGAAAATGGGAAGCGAAGAGCTTCCAGCACCTCGCTCGCTGACACCGGATCGGTCGACACGAACAAGTGAGCGGTGTTGAGGGAAAGTAAGAGGAGGACCCAGTTTCTGTTGGCGGTGGAAAAAGAAGAGGTGTCAAAAAGTCTGTAAAGGCTTCAGATTTGATCTCCACGGGCTTATTACGTCCTAATAAAAGGAGTCCTAATAAATGCCTGGGAGGGGGCGGGGCATAGACGGCCCAGTCTGAGGTTACGCTCTTTTGTAGTTTGCCGTTCCTCCTGCCGACCTCTGACCTCTCCAGATGGGAACCACAAGAAAAGACCTTCTCAGAACCTACATTTATTATTTAATCGTCACAAGAAAACCTCTCGAGAGGTTTAAGCGCTTGAGCGGAAGACGTGCGCTGCGTGTTAATAGAATCGTATCGGTCCTCGTTATTAGCCGCCGGCTAACGAGCGCGAGCTATCGCCGTCTGTCAGAGAGTGTGAATGTGTTCCGGTTGATCGGTCCCTCGCAGTTACCTCCATACGATCTGAGAAATGAGAGAAGATGGACTCAAACCTGTCGCTAAAAGTATTTCCCCTGTCATATGTAAAGTATTTAATTTGGTGAATTGTCGTGTCTCGTATGTTTTTGAAGTTTAATGCGTTCCCTTTTTGTCTTTCTCTCCTCAGCGTCTGATCCAGTACCTGGCCTCCAGAAACACTCTGTTCAACCTCAACAACTTCCTGGATAAGGGAGCGCTGCAAGGTAACACACACACACACACACACACACACACACACACACACACTATGAGCTCTATCGGTGTGTTTTTAATTACTTTTAATGAAGCAGACGGGCAGCATTGGCCTCAAAGACATTGCACAACAAATGGATGGTTTAAAGCACAAATGGTAGGAATCTCTTGTCTCACGTTACACACTCGCTGTGTTTCCCTCCTCCTCTTCCTCCTCTTCCTCCTCTCCCAGGTTACGACATGTCGACCTTCATCAGACGATACAGCCGCTATCTGAACGAGAAGGCCATGTCCTACAGGCTGGTGGCGGTTGACTTCACCAAGATGAAGAGGGGGTAAGGGAGCACACACACACAGACACACACACACACACACACACACACACACACACACACACACACTAACAAGCCCACTCATCCTGTCATACACCAGACTGTGTTTTGCTTTTAGCACTTAAATTCGAGAATGGCGAAAGACAGAAACTGACAGATTTTTATAAAGAAAGCAACACAACTCTTATCTTGATGACAGTATACACTCAGTATGTGTTACAGTAGAGTATTGTCTCTAAACCACGCTAATAAAGACTGAAGCTGAAATGATATCTGCCCCGTAACGCACTCTTTGTGTGGCTTTTTTATTATTTAGTATTCCTCTTTAGCAGTTGAATAATAACTAGAAGTAGGAGCATAGAGAATAGAAATACAAATACTAGAGAAGGACCGTACCAGTGCGTTAAAAGCAACAATAAAAAACTTCATGTATATATTCTGGGAGGTTAAATTAGTTTGTCAATGGAGTCCCGTGGCTTTGAAGAGAGATAACGGCTTCAGTTCCCCGTCAGCTGTGAGGATGTTTTGAATATTCTGTAAACTGAAATGGATCTTATTCAAAATAAGTTTTTCGTACAAACAAACTCTACTGTTGGTAAAACACCGTGGAGTTCCTCATACAACATATAAAAGCCACTGCCTCGCTGGAGGCTTCGGTTCTGAAAGTCCCCACGGTCGTGGGAGGACACTGAACTCACCGCCAGGAGCCGCTGCTTTGCATTACTGAGAAAAACCTTCTTTCTTGTCCCATTTCTTCCCCGCCCCCCTCATCGCTCCATTTTTAATGCGTTCATCCTCATTTGCATTCCAACATTTGCACAACAGTGTCGCTCACCAAGGCGCCCGCTGCAACTGTGTGCGTTTGTGTTGTTGTCGTGCTTCTCCAGGATTGACGGCGTGATGCGCACCATGAACACGGAGAAGCTGATCAAGACGCTGCCCATCATCCAGAACCAGCTGGATGCTCTGCTGGATTTCCAGGTACACTGTGTGTGTGTGTGTGTGTGTGTGTGTGTGTGTGTGTCAAAGTTGTGATCGATTCACTTTCCAATCAAAATGTAAATTGAAACAGTTTGCAAAGTGTGAAACCTCGTTATTGATGCAGTATAAGAAGCAGATCATGGCGGCACATTTTTAGTGTGTGTGTGTGTGTGTGTGTGTGTGTGTGTGTGCAGATGAGAGAAGGGGATTTGCAGAAGTTGGTGGGTGCATTGTGGTTTGTGCCAGCGAGCTTCAAAGAGAGATGCAGATGATCGTTTCCCCACCTAAACTAAATTGACAGTTGCTCTGAGAGTGTGGAGATGTGTTCGCTTCATGAGAGATGGAGAGAGAGAGAAAGAAAGAAAGAAAGAGAGGGAGAGAGAGGTGGTAGTCCTCAGGGGAAGGAGATGTCTGAATGCAATGTTTTCCTTTTTCTGAAATGCTTTAGAAAGATGTGATGGAGATGTCTCTTTGACCTGCTCTGTCTACCTCTATCTCTCTCTTTCTTCCTCTGTGTGTGTGTCTCTCTCTCTCTCTCTCTCTCTCTCTCTCTCTCTCTCTCTCTGAGAGGAAGCAGCGTGGTGGAGAGATGAGCGCGCGTGTTGCGGAGAGCTGCATCGGGTTTTCGATAAGTGGTGGATAAAGTGGTATTGTAAAGTGTAGTGTCACGGTGTTTTTTTGTGGTTTTGTGTGCACGTTTTTTTTTTGTGGTTTGCCGGGTTCGTGTTTGTGTGTTAGCGGCCGCTCGGCTCACGCCGGGCGGTGCGGCACGCCGACATGGACCTGAGCGGACTCACGCGGAGACACGGGGTGAGGGTCGCGGGCTTCCCCTGCTCCGTGGAGGAGTGCGGGTTGGCCGTGGGCCGGGTGGTGGGGCACGGCAGCGTCGTGTCCGCCGCCCGCATGAGCGGCGGGGTCGTAATTTTTTTAGACAGCGTGGCGAAAGCCAACACGGTGGTGGCGGGCGGGGTGGAGGTGAACGGCGCACTGGTGACGGTGACGCCGCTCTCCACGCCGGCGGTCCGGGTGACCGTGGCCAACGTGCCCCCCTTCATCAGGGACGAGGCTCTCGTCAGGGAGCTGAGTAAACACGGGAAGGTGGTCACACAGGTGAGGAAGATCTCCTCAGGGTTTAAATCGCCTCTGCTCAAACACGTGGTGTCCCACAGGAGGAGCTCCTTATGGTTTTAACTGACCGGAGCAGGGACCTCGACGTTGTTGTCAAGGTCCGGGTGGAGGAGTTTGATTATATAATGTTTGCAACCTCGGGGGTCACAAGGTGTTTTGTCTGTAGGAAGGAGGGACACCAGGCCCGAGCGTGTCCGGGGAGGGGTGCCGCTGGCGGGGCTCCGGCTGCGGGGCCTCCGCCTGCCGGCGGGGATCCGGCTGCGGGGCCTCCGCCTGCCGGCGGGGATCCGGCTGCGGGGCCTCCGCCTGCCGGCGGGGCTCCGGCTGCGGGGCCTCCGCCTGCCGGCGGGGATCCGGCTGCGGGGCCTCCGCCTGCCGGCGGGGATCCGGCTGCGGGGCCTCCGCCTGCCGGCGGGGATCCGGCTGCGGGGCCTCCGCCTGCCGGCGGGGCTCCGGCTGCGGGGCCTCCGCCTGCCGGCGGGGATCCGGCTGCGGGGCCTCCGCCTGCCGGCGGGGATCCGGCTGCGGGGCCTCCGCCTGCCGGCGGGGATCCGGCTGCGGGGCCTCCGCCTGCCGGCGGGGATCCGGCTGCGGGGCCTCCGCCTGAGGGGCGGGACCAGGAGGTCAGAGACCGGCAAGATGGTCAGAAAGGACTAGAGGGGGGAGGTGGGGTCCAAGAGGTAGAGGAGAGGGATCAGGGTGAGCCAAGGGGGCTCCAGGCGAATGTGGGCCTGCAGGTGGATCAGGGGGGGGAGGGGGAGCAGCAGGACAGGCAGGCGGCTGCTGGGGGACGGGGGGAGGCCGACAAAAAGCAAGGGGTAGGTGAAAAAGCAGAGGGCGGTGAGGAAGAGGAAGGTGAAGAAGCCGGCGTGTTGTCAGGAGTTGAGGCTGACATGGAGGCCGAGGAGGAGGGGCCTAAAGCCGGCCGGCTCAAGAGAAAGTGCAGGGGGGACGCTGAGAGCTCCCAGGCAAAGAAGGGAGCGGTGGGCTCAAGGAGGGAAGCAGAGCCTGCGTCCGGTGGAGGAGAGGACTCTGCTGATAGCGAGGCCTCTGATTCCTGGGCTGGGCTCCGGAGTGGTAGCGAAGGCTACAGCATAGACAGGATCAAGATGTTTCTCCACAAGACTAAAAACGAGAGGGGAGTGGATGTGGGGGTTCATTTCTCTGATAAAGAGAAGCTTTTAAAGTCTGCTCAGTTCCACATGCACAGCGGTGGAAGAGGAGGCTTTACTAGGCAAGAGGGCTTCAGGATGAAGAAAATAATGCAGAAGATCAGCAAGGAGTTAGGAGAGGGTGGGTTAATTTAGGCATGATGTATGTTTTATTACTTTTTATCTTTTAACGACGAATCTCCTGAACATCAGCACCCTGAATGTGAACGGGGCCAGGGACCCGGCAAAGAGGTCTCTGGTGCACCGGCTGACAAAACCCTGTTTCTGCAAGAGACTCAAGAGCACCACCAGTGGGGGCGTGGGGATCCTCTTCTCAGAGAGCTCTACACCAGAATCTGTAGAGGTGGAGAAGGTGGTGGAGGGCAGGCTGCCCCCCGCAGACCCCTTTCCGGAGCTGGGATCCGTTCCGAACCTGAGCGGGGTCCCGGGATCCCTGCTGAGCGGGGCGGACCAGCAGCGAGTGGACTTCTGCACCGCCACGGGGAAGTCCGTGGACACGCTGTGTGTGACACTTTTAAACAGAGATGAACTGTCCGGGAGAACAGGCGTTGTGTGGAGGCCGTGTTCAGGCAACAGGGACACCTGGTGTCAGGCAACACCTGTTTTAGGGGTCCGGTATCGGGAGTTGGACGCCTCCAAGGGGCTCCTGAACACGGTGCTGGGAGAGGCCCAGCTGGTGACCTGCAGGAAGCGCAGCACGGGACATGAAGCGCTCCCTGTCTCCAGGTCTCTGGTCGAGGCCAGAGCGTTTTTTTTTAGGGTTTGGATGGATTTATCCAGGAATGGTGCAATGAAAATGTTTTTGTGTAAATCGGGAATGTATATGTTGTCATAAGAACTGTGGTTTACATTGAGTGTTAAATAAATAAAGGTTTTGTAAAAGTCAAAAAAGTCTCTCTCTCTCTCTCTCTCTCTCTCAGGCTAACCCTAATGAGCTGACCAACGGAGTGATAAACTCGGCCTTCATGCTGCTCTTCAAAGACTCCATAAGGCTGTTTGCTGCTTACAATGAAGGGGTCATCAACCTATTGGGTAACACACACACACACACACACACACACACACACACACACACACACACAGCAGCAGAGTAGGTGTTTTTAAATCTAAATGTCTCTTCTCTGTATCTGTAGAGAAATACTTCGACATGAAGAAGACCCAGTGCAAGGACGCTCTGGACATCTACAAGAAATTCCTTTGCAGGATGACGAAGCTGTCAGAGTTCCTCAAAGTGGCAGAGGTACACACACACACACACACACACACACAAATACACATGCAAACACACATCAGGAATACGCGTTGATGTAGTTAATCCCCCTCGAGCGACTCCTGTTTAAACGACCTCGTTGCCTTTAAACAAGTCCACGTACACACGATTAACACACATCCTCTAGCACCTGTTCAGAAAGGTGCATCTCCACACTGCCGCAGTTTTCTGCTCACACAGCTTCAGTACCGTGTGCAGACACTCACACACACATATATGTGTGTGTGTATATATGTATACACCCAGAATAACCACAAGATGGAGGATGTGGTTTGGCGCTCCGTTAGCTCTGCTCCCCACGCTCCTCCGTCTAATCCTCTCTCGCTCTCTCGCCCCTCTCCTCCTGACAAAGATGGATACTCGTGCGGCTCTCCTTCGCCCAGTGCCCACAGATCATCCCTCTCTCTCTCTCTCTCTCTCTCTCTCCCTCTTTCTTCCCTCCCTCCTTTTGTTTCAGCAGACTTGAAACGGGGAGAATCAGCTACTGGCTCATACATTGGTGGTTCACATTGTAACGGAACCCAAACAAACCCCTTTTGTCTTAATAATTAGATCTTAAGATAATGTGTGTTCTTTCACAGACAAAACAATAGAGCTTAATTTAAAGAAAATGCACATTTTTCTTAAGCGTAACTCTGACATCCATCTAAATGATTACCCAGTCAGGACGCGTTGATGCTGATGAGACGTCGTTCTGTCCAGTCGACAGCGTTAGCCGGAGGTTTTGCACAGCGGTGCGCGTAAACAGGCTGCGGCGCTCGGCCTTTAGCTTCCGTACCGCCCACAAGATGCTAACAGCGAGTTTCACACGGAAGAGGGAAACGAACGTAAGAATGCAAACGTGCATTTCGTCTTCATGGTCATTGCCCAATAATTCGACTCTTGAAATATATAAAAAATGATCCATTTGTTTTCATTTTAAATGGACCCGTTCCCCTTAAACGCGTGTAGAGCACGTCTCGTCCCTCCAGAGATACAAAATAAAAACGCATTATTGCAGATGGATGTGATTTGAAAAAAAATCGGAAATTGATTTAAATGGTGAATAAAATGCGAAAAACATACAAATAAATTGTCACGTCAGCATCACAGTGTACCAGAAACGGTGGCTGTAGATCGCTTTTATAGTCGACAGTGCATGCGAGTCTCGCTAAACAAAAGCTAACGCTGTCGCCATGTTGAGAGCCGTGTGGATGCAATCAAATTAATCTGAATTAGCAACTTTTAACCCTCATCTGGGTCGTCGGCAGCTGTAACGGCTGTATTAGAGCAGAGCAACACACACACACACACACACACACACACACACACACCATAATGTTCTTTATCTGTCACACACGTGTTACCTGTCTGAGTTGTTGCGCAAACCATTTTTGCGTAGCCGTCTTTTTCAAATGAATGTGTTCGTTGTTGTTGTCGCAGCGTTCATCGCCTCGCCTTCCACTCATTGGTCAGACACACTCATCCCCCGTCCAATCACTCATCGCCATTCACTGTGAGGATTGGTCGGCTCCTCGGCCAATCCCGATGTCGAAAAAAACAACATTTTCCTTGTTTATTTCTGTTTTATGTTGACACTGCCACTGCATGAAGTAATGATTCCCCTGTTTTTTTTTTTTGTTTTTTTTTTCTCATCTTTATTTATTTATTTATTTACAAATGGACCCTGCTCTCCTCCTCCATTTTATCCCACCTACCTTTCTCCCTTTTTTTTATTATTATTTTATGTTTTGTTTGTTTTTTGTGACGACAGCAAGTTGGAATAGATCAGGGTGACATCCCAGATCTCTCACAGGTCAGTATGCATCTCACCTTCCACTTCCTCTCCACCTTCTATTTCTGATCCTCGCTCCTTTTTGCTCGCCTTTTTTTTTTTGTTGGTTTCTTCTTCTGGCTTTTTCCCTTCTACGTGTTGGTTTCTCTCACCTTACGTCAACCCCACATAATCCGTGTGTTAACAAAGTGTTCACTCCCTCCGCCTCACTCTCCACACACACACACACACACACACACACTCCATCTGTGATCTCACTCAGCCATCTCGTCCGGAGCCGAGGCGACTCCCCTTTTGGTTTGATTGATTTTTCCTGCTTTCTCTTTCACTTCTAAACACTCATTATAGATCCATCGACAGGCTGAGGTATGTTAAGTTGGCCCCGCTTATCCGCTGCACCGTCATCACGTGGGTTTGAAACAATGAGCCCAGACCTTGGATCTACAAAAACAAAAAACAAATAATGATGATTGAAACCACAAAGGGCTCGAATAACAACACGCCATCCGCTACAAGGGAATAAACCACATTTCTTATTTTAATCGTCAAGGATAAATTTGCTTTTTTTAAATTTTTTTATATATCTTATTGTGAACTCAAAGGAATCATTTCAAAGCTCTGTTTTCATCCTCCTGGTGGTTTATGGGAGGAGCTCCAGATAGATTGTATATTTTAATAATCAGCCTTTTTACAGTTCAGCTTCGAGCAAAACTTCACCCACAAAATGACAATTTGTGTATCAACTGCTCTCTTCACGCTACCTTTGAGAAAACTCTGACACATTTTGTGGGGGGAAGTATTAAAACTACAAGCTGTTGAAATGATTTGTTGGATTATTCAATAAGGCTGTTAACTAACGGTTATTATCTTTTTTTCTCTGGCAAAAACGAGAGTCCTTCAATCTGTAAAATGTCGGAAATGCTGAAAAATTGTTCCTAAAGTGAGGCGACGACAGTCAGAGTTCGAAGATATTCACATTACAATGATTTAAAACTGCTTATCTATTTTCTCTCAATGTCAAATCAACATTTTGAGTTTTTTTAGACCAAATACAGACTTTTATAGAAGCCGTACATCCAGCTTCTTCTCCATCGTCTCTGCTGTGCTTCAACACCGAGGGCCCACGACCTCATTTCTACCGGCAGACAGAGCAGAGTTTAGTCCCGAGTTTTAAAAACTGGAACGTGTATCAGTAATGAGAATAATCCTAAACCACAGCCCTGGTTTAGTTTGACAGTTTCCTTTAAACTACGGCTGCTTTGCCACATGCTTGTACTGAAAAGTTGGCGCCGTGTGACTCTTAACCGGCGGCTCCAAACTGTAGCGCCGCTCCGCTAGAGGAGTTAGCTGGACGCTAACGGCATGAGGAATGTGGGACTGACTGTGTGGCTGAACTCATGAAGTAAAACTGCAACGTTAAATGGACGTTTCTCTTCTCCTCCTCCTCCTCCTCCTCCCACCCGTCTGTCTATCGCAGAAAACAAAAGGATCATACCTTGTAGGTGGTGGGTTGCATACTGTACTGCTTACCCTCCCCTCCCCTGCATGAACACCCTGTACGCGAGAGTGTGTGTGTGCACAAACATGCACACGTTTACGCCTCACACACTCGCAGGCATGCTCTTGTTTTGGTGCCGAGGACAATGTGTGTGTCGGCTTCAGGTGGTTTGCTTGTCACACACACACACACACACACGACAAGCAAAAAAACCTCATGAATATAAAAAATGAGGCTTCCCCTCTCCGCCTCTTCCTTCTACACCCGCATGAGAGAATCCCTTTTTTTTATTTTTTTTTATTTTTTCCTGACTCGCTCATTTTGAATCCCACCCTCCTGCTCAGGTGTTTTCATTTCATATCCGTCGTCGCTGCGTTCAACAATAGAGAGCGACGCGTCACCGCCGTTAAAGGAAAGGAGGGAGGAGAAGGGGGCGGGACTTCTTTCTAACGTCTCCCCTGGCTAAAAGTCACGCTCACAAAACGTCAAAAAGAAAGAGACGAGGAGACCTGTGTGTGTGTGTGTGTGTGTGTGTGTGTGTGTGTGTGCGTGTGTGTGTGTGTTAATATTGACTGAGCGCACACCAGATCCTCTTTTCACCCGTTCAGACCCCGCTGGCGGCTAAAGAAGAAACTCGCTGTTTCTTTCACAGCCAGGCAACAGCTGGCCGAGGAGCCGCCCTAGAGCACTCAGAAGCCCAAAACACTCCCAAAGTGTGTGTGTATGTGTGTGTGTGTGTGTGTGTGTGTGTGTGTGTGTGTGTGCGCGCGCTTCACATTCTTGCGGGATGGAGAGGCAGACATGACGTCATCATCATATTTTCTCAGCTGAACTATTTCTTCTCCCCGCGTGTTAACTTGTAGATGTGCGTTTAAAAAAAAAAAAAGACTTCTTAATGCAGCCGTCTCGCTCTCCTCTTCTTCTTCTTCGTCTCCTGTTTTAACGAGGCCCCCCTAACGAGCGCCGAAGTCGTGTTTTTTTTTTTGCAACGTGAACGATCGGGAGGTGAATTTTGCAGCTGAATTTTTATATATTTTTGTTTTCCCGTGGTCGCGTAGCAACAATCCCCCCCACCCCCCCAAAGTAACCCGATCACTAAAGTTGTGCTCCAGAGCGGTGGAGCTCAAATGTAACGCAGCCGCCTCACAACAAGCTCGCTCTGGACGTCTTCCACCAGAGGATCGGCATTTAAACGCCCGTGTTTTCACGAGTCCTCTGGTGGAAAACGTCTCTCAACCGCCGCCCTCCTCCCGTGTTTCAACCTCCTCTTTTGTCCTCTCTCTCTCTGTCTCTCTCTCTTTGAGTCTCCCGCTAACAGTGTGAGTGTTTGCTGCATGTTGCCATGGCTATTCTTGGAGCCTGATGCACTCTGTTACCTTCCTGTGAGACCAACTAACTCTCTGTCTGTGTGTGTGAAGGTCTTTCTTTTTGTGCACATGAGAAAGAAAGTTATTTAAGGCTTCTCCAAAAAAGTTTGGTTTCTTCATATTCACGTCTCGCTCCGTCCCCTCAGGCTCCCAGCAGCCTCCTGGAGGCCTTGGAGCAGCACCTGGCCTCTCTGGAGGGCAAGAAGACCAAGGAGCTGAACGCCGACACCAGGTAGCCGCCGCCGGACGCCGGACGCTTTCCCCTCGCGCGTATCGCCACCAAACACTCGTAAAAAGTGTCAAAAGCAGATTTTAAAATGGCTGCCTTTTTTTTTTTTTTTGCAGAGCGTCCACCCTGTCCAGCGCCGTCTCGTCTCTGTCCACCACCGGCATGTCCTTCAGCCGCATGGACGAGAAGGAGAAGCAGCAGGCGCTGGAGGAGGAGCAGGCCCGGCTGCAGGCGCTGAAGGTAACGGACTCGCTCTGCCCTCTCCTGCAGGGGCGGGACGAATAGAACCACGCCAATATGTTAAATATCGCACATCAAAGCTATTAATAGCAGCAGCATGTGAGTTTACAGATACCTACCAGGTATAACCACCAGGATTTTATTCCACTGCTACTTATTGAGATATTTTATTCAGTTTCCTTCCTGTCTCGGGCTTTTATTGTGAAAGGTAACAACGGAGAGAGTGGGTCTTTTGTCAAGGTTGAGAGGAGTAATAAAGTCTGCAGTCTTAGTGTAAAGCACAGGGCCCGCCTCCTTGTTGTTGCACGTTTTATAAAAAATGTCCTTGATGATTTGATTGATGCCTTTTTTTTTTTATTTGCGGAACGAAAGCTCAGAAAAATAGAATTTGTCGCTTTTTCGCAGCGTAATATCGACGTTCTGTGTGAAAAGAATTGGAAACAAACATATTGGCATTACTCCTCCTTAGATTTGCACTGGGTACATTATGATCCATAACCGACTTAATAACTATCAGTGTAACTGTTCTCACACAGCCTTCAAAAGGCTTTCTATAACTTGTATCACACATAATGGTCGGCTGATAAAGCACCTTTTATTGTCCTTTAATGCATCTTGTTTAAGTTTATTTCTTGTCATTTTAGTGTTAAATTGACATTTATATATAGTCCTGAAATATGGAACTTAAGGAAACTAGACTGTAATACACACAATCCAGATGTTGCTCGTGCAAAAGTAGACATCAAACTCTTTATAAATCATTCTATAATTGAAGCTTCTCGTCAGGAAAAAGTGAGAAAAGCATGACGTGACAATAATTCACTGGGTCATTTTACCCAAACAATGGCGTCACAAGGTGAAACCTGTGCAACGGACTGAAGGTGTGTGTGTGTGTGTGTGTAGGTGTGTGTGTGTGTGTGTGTAGGTGTGTGTGTGTGTGTGTGTTTAACGTCCTTACATGCTAGCAGAAGAGTGCAGCAGTGTTGCCGGTGTCTCTCTGAGCTTTGTCGGATCCGTGTGTGTGTGTGCATCTCCAGGCAGACTTGTGCGCCCCGTGTGTGTGTGTGTGTGTGTGTGTGTGTGTGTGTGTTGATTGGATTTTTAGCTGTTTACTCCGTGCCCTTGGCCGCCCCGGTCCACTGATTACCTTTTTGGGTTGAGTCAGAACGGAGGAGATAAAAGCGAGAGCCGAGCGAGGGCAGCCGGGGTGAGCGGGGTCGTCCAGATCCTCCAGTCCAGCTGTCCGCGCGCTCTGCAGTCCATAAGGACACACACACACACACACACACACTCAAAAAAAACACACTCGGCTACTGTCCAGCTGGGGCCTCAACCCAAACAATAACATCAGCTCCCATTTGTTCCTGGCTGCGCTGTCAGAATACAGATGAAGGGCAGCAGGAGGTTCTGTAGTGAAGTCGATCGGATCATTCCCAGACCTTGACTTTAGTTTGGGGTTAGAACTGAATAAAAAGAGTCTAAATAAATGGGAGAAAGGCAAAGTGAGGTCGCACTCTAAATAGCTTTCCTCGTCTACATATTCAGTTGTTTATTATTATTTATTTGCTAAGCACGTTCCCCCGTGATGAGACGCTTTTACCGCTGCAGCAGCAACCGCAATGAGAGCCAGCAGGAGATAGAAGCAGTGAAACGCAGCAAGAATCCTCCAATCCATCAATAGAACAATAACAGTTTAATGTAGTCACTTATTGGATTAAATTTTAAAAAAAAGGGGGAGGCGGCTTGAAAGCGTTTACACGTTTGTTCGTTTACAGTTTCTTTGTGAACTTGGTAGCCCGGGTTAGAATGTAAAAGGTGTTTTCTTTTGTTTTTTTTTAGATGTTTGACTAGAACTCTTAACACAGGAAGTTAGAGGAGGACGGCGCTCCTTTTTTTTTAAGGGCATGTTCACTCGTGAGAGAATGTGTTTGTCATATATTAAGTAGAGTTTACTGGAAACAAAAGTCTTATTCATTTCCAATGGGAAGTTACTGTTTAACCATCAGTTGCTGATTACAGTGTGTGTGTGTGTGTGTGTGTGTGTTCCAGGACCTGCGCCTGAAGGAGATGGGCATGCAGACTCCTCCCTCTGCCTCCCCCAGCAGCCAATCGATAGGCGGCGCCATGAACAACAACAACCACATCACACAAAGCCCAGAGTTGTTCACGTCCACGCTGTCTGCCAACAGGTACACACACACACACACACACACACACACACACACACCTGGCAGCCGTGTTATAGTGTTGACATACTGGATAATAAGCACAGATGCTTATATAGTTAAATACGTCCTCTGACTGTCACAATGAATCCACTTTAGTTTTTTTTGCTTTGAACATTTTCATAATGAAGGAAATGATTTGTTGCGCAATGTTGAATTATTACGCAATCGGCGTTTAGTTCGCTTCCCCCATAAGCTTCACAAACGAAGGCCAACCGTGATGCAAGCTCGCGTGTTTTAATGTATTTTTGAAGTGTACACTGTACTAAAAGAAAGCAGCTCTGCAGCCGTGTGCAGTCACTGGTTTCACACCAGTCACTGGTTTCACACCAGTGACTGATTCCAGCTGCAGCGCAGCAACAATGAGACCGTCTGTTCTCTTAATCAGAACCGAGTTCATACTCGACGTGCACGCGTACGCGTTTACTGCCGCAAACCGCTTTATTGCTTTATTGCTTTATTGTTTTATTGCTTTATTGTTTTGTTTTATCGCCCCGCGGAAGTTACTTACAGCCCCTCGGAGAGCGAGGATTCATCTTAATGTGACAAACGCACATTCTTAGTGGTGACTTTAGCTATTTAGCTGCTATTGATTAAATATTAATGCCTCATCTTCCTCTGCCTCTCCGTACCGCTCTTCTGTTTCTCTTTATCTCCTGCTCTCTCTCTCTCCCTCTCTCTCTTTCTCCCTCTCTCTCTGTCTGTCTATCTCGCTCTCTCCCTCTCCGCTCTCTCTCTCCTCTCTCTTTGTCTCTGTCTCTCTCTCTCTCTCTCCGTCTCTCTCTCTCTCTCCCTCCCTCTCTCTCTCGTCTCTCTCTCTCCGTCTCTCTCTCCTCTCGTCTCTCTCTCTCTCTCTCTCTCTGTCTCTCTCTCTCTCCTCTTTGTCTCTCTCTCTGTGTCTCTCTCTCTCTCTCTCTCTCTCTCTCTCTCTCTCTCTCCTCTCTCTCTCTCTCTCTCCCCCCCTTTTTCTCTCTCTGTCTCCCCCCCTCTCTCTGTTCTCTCTCTTCTCCCCCCTCTCTCTCTCTCCTCTCTCCCCTCCCTCTCCTCTCTCTCTCTCTCTCTCTCTCTCTTCCTCTCTCTTCCTCTCTCTCTCTCTCTCTCTTCTCTCTTCTCTTCCTCTCTCTCTCTCTCTCTCTCTCTCTCTTCCTCTCTCTCTTCTCTCTCTCTCTCTCTTCCTCTCTCTTCTCTCTCTCTCTCTCTCTTCCTCTCTCTCTCTCTCTCTTCCTCTCTCTCTCTCTCTCTCTCTCTCTTCCTCTCTCTCCTCTCT
>JBAMJR010000286.1:100000-133177 GCA_038501785.1 Myoxocephalus aenaeus | reverse complement strand
TTTTCTAAATTCGTGCCTCAAATGCGTGAATTGAATTTGTCTCATTCGGTTAATCTCTCCTGCTCTTTCTCCCCGCCGCCTCCTACATCCCTTCCTCTTTGCCAACTGGTTTTCACCCTCCCTTTTCTCACCATCCCTCCCTCTCTGCCATTTCCCCGGTAAGGGGGCACTTTGCAGCTCCTGTCTCTCCCATCTCCGCCGTTGGCACCTCGGTCCTTCTGAGCGGCCGGCCCGGTGAGCGGAGGGGAAGCTGTGAGAGCCCACGCCGGCCCGGCGCCACAAAGGAGCCTTCTTGTGCCCATCAATGGCTTCCATTAACGCCGGGCCCTCTTGCCTCTGGAGGGGATGTCAGGCTTCCCGAGATGGCACACAGAGACGGCCATTAAGAGCAGGAAGCCGGGGGCAGCGGCATCATGGGAGCGCTGCCTAAGGGCATCATGGGGGGGGGGTTCTGATCTCAGGCGGTGTGTATACAGACGCCAACTCCCAAAAGGACACATTTATTCTCTCACACACACAGAATGATGCATGCATGCATGCGTGTGTGTGTGTGTGTGTGTGTGTGTGTGTGTGTGTGTGTGTGTGTGTGTGTGAGGGTCAGCTGCTGCAGCCTTTTTAGTTAACATAATTATTTATTATGGTTGCACTTCTTGTTCTGCAAATACAAAAATCAGTTTGAATCATCTTTTTTTCTGGTTCTAATAAGTTTGTGTGGTTTTAATTCACAAACACAATACTGTTTTTGTTGTCTTTTTAATAATAATTTAGACCCCACATGGAATGCCTCTTTCTTTTATTATTAATATTGTTATTATTTTTTCTCGCCTTTCTGCGGACAAAACTGCCCCTCCAATACTTCCCATATTTAAATATATACATCCAACATAACCAAATATGGAAGGACTCATATCTTTGGGAATATCACTGTGAAGACAAACAGTTACTGTGATAGAAAAGATTCCAGTCCCCAAAACAAAGGCAAACACTTTGTTTTGTCATGTGCTTTCATGCACCAAGGCCACACACACACACACACACACACACACACACACACACACACACACACACCAAACCGGAAGCCTCTTTCTTGGGGCAGTCCCGCTCCGCCTTTACGCTGACGTCTCTTCCAATAGAATATTTGTATTTCCCCTTATCTTTGGCCTGTGCGCCCACGTTAGCCGTTGAGTCAGCAGAAAAGGAATCATAACTGCAAAAAATAATAATCATCCCCACGTTAGCGTGTTTTTACTATTGAGCCCTTCAAGTCTTTTTACTGCAGTGACATCTCTTTTCTTGAGAAGACTTTTCTTGCAGAGAAGCTGTTGAATCTTTTTCACGCTGGCTATCGTAGAGGAAACCATTGTTGGGTTTATGCAACAGAACTTCTTGGTTATGGGTAAAATCATAATAACAATGCAACTTAACCATAACTGGCGTAAATGAACCAACAGCCGACGGTCCTTTCCAACGCTACAGGCGTAACAACATTATGCAGCGCCAAGTGACAAGCATTACCTTTTTACTTACTTTTTACTTTGCAACGTCAGTTTTCAGCGTCATTGATCAGTACTTCTTGTTTTATTTTGTGTCCCTTACCTCTCCTCTCGTTTCAGATCGCTGCGCTTCCTGCCTTGTGTGTTTTCACCCCTCATTGATCCACCTGTGTCTAATCACCTGTATTTAAACCCTGTGTAGGCTGTCTCTGTTTAAACCTCGCGGTTCACCGGCCGTAACAATCCAACATCTTTTCCTAGCTGGGTGTGTGTTCACCGAATGAGACTTATTTAAATTGATATAAGAGAATGAACACTGTAGGACACAAACAAACAACGGATGAGACGTTACAGGGAGATGAACACGAGCGTGAAAGATCCGGTGGTTAGAAACCCCAGATGGTCCCCCTTCGGCCTGCATCGAGTCAGAGTGAGATCACAGCGAGGAGGCCGGTCGGCCTTCTCAAGACGGTGAAAGGGAGGGTCCGCTCTGAGGGGGGGGGGGGGGCGTGGCTGACGGGAGCAGGTGGGGCGGTGCGAACGAGACGGGGGAGTGTGTGTGCAGACCAGAGGGGTGTGTGTGCAGACCAGAGGGGTGTGTGTGCAGACCAGAGGGGTGTGTTGCGAGGCCGGGGGACGACGGTCAGCACACTGATCTAATGACGGCCGGCTTCAGAGCGATGCCGGCTCCCTTTGCACTGCGCCAATTAACTCCTGGGGGGAGATGGGGGTGATGGGGGGGGGGGGGGGGGCAAGTCTATTATTGGATGTGAGGAGCGCCGCGGCCCTCAAAGTGCTCCAAGAAAGGAAAGGTCCGGAAGGAAGTGAATGCGGCGCGATATGCTTCATTGAAACGGAACGGTTTCGTGGAAGACAATATTTTCTCGAACCTTTTCCCCTTTCCAAAGAAGCTCTCAAAGACGTTTGTTTTTTATTCATTTGTACTCGCTCTTTAGGCTCAATCTTTGGGGTAACGCATCACGTGACCAAGACGAGCGTCATGAAATGTGTCAAGAGGCTCAGACGCACAGATAGATGTATCCGGTCAGTTTTTTTTTCAAAAATAAAACATATTTCAGATCGCGATAATCAATCAATATGTTGTTCATCCATTCTTCTGTACCAAAGGGCTCGCGGTAAGCAGCATGTTATGAGCACTCGTTTTTTGTTTTAAGATGAAGGATTCAAGATTCCTGTGAAGCTCAAGGTTCAATCACCCGAAGAGGCAACAGGCGGTCGTAGACAATACAACACACTTTATCTCCAGCTTGGAACAACACGCTGAAGCTGCACATGTCGCTGTTGGAAGAAGGTCGAGCTATTGGAAGATGGTTGAGCTGTTGGAAGATGGTTGAGCTGTTGGAAGATGGTCGAGCTATTGGAAGATGGTCGAGCTATTGGAAGATGGTGAGCTGTTGGAAGATGGTCGAGTTGTTGGGATATAGTCGAGCTATTGGAAGATGGTTGAGCTGTTTGATGGTCGAGCTGTTGGCTGTCGAGCTGTTGGATGGTCAAAATGTTGGAAGATGGTCGAGCTGTTGGATGATGGTCGAGCTGTTGGATGGTTGAGCTGTTGGATGATGGTCGAGCTGTTGGATGATAGTCGAGCTATTGGAAGATGGTTGAGCTGTTGGATGGTCGAGCTGTTGGATGATGGTCGAGCTGTTGGATGGTCGAAATGTTGGAAGATGGTCTAGCTGTTGGAAGATAGTCGAGCTGTTGGATGATGGTGGAGCTGTTGGATGGTGGAGCTGTTGGATGGTCCAGCTGTTGGATGGTGGAGCTGTTGGGATGGTGGAGCTGTTGGATGATGGTGGAGCTGTTGGAAGGTTGAGCTGTTGAGATGGTGGAGCTGTTGGATGATGGTGGAGCTGTTGGATGATGATGGAGATGTTGGATGGTGGAGATGTTGGATGGTGGAGCTGTTGGATGGTCCAGCTGTTGGATGGTGGAGATGTTGGATGGTGGAGATGTTGGATGGTGGGCTGTTGGATGGTGGAGCTGTTGGATGGTGGAGCTGTTGGATGGTGGAGCTGTTGGATGAATGGTGGAGCTGTTGATGGTGGAGCTGTTGGATGGTGGAGCTGTTGGATGGTGGAGCTGTTGGATGATGGTCTCACGTGTTCGCCTGCAGGATCCTGCGTGACAGAAGCGATCTCCGCTTCCTGCGCGTCGCTTCGTCCAATCGGGAGACGCTCAGGACTTCAAAAGAATTAGTTAATCCTCATGTTTAATCAAGGCTTAATCTTAATGTCTGCTCAGCACTGTGTGGACGACGATATGTAACATATGCGCGGATTAAAAATGCTGAAAAATGGGAATGCTAATGAGAAGGTAATCAAGAGGAAGGGGGACTAATTATGGAGATTCATATACTGACTGTTGGATAATGAAGACAAATGAGACATTTTATTTATCTTATTTATGTGACGTTTTGACTCACAAACACTTGTGCCTTCATGTAAAGTGAATACAAGTTCATTAATTCACAGTGGATTGTTTTACCAAAGAAAAGCGCCCACTTGAGTTCAGTATCGCTGCTGGAGATACAGAATCTGGTTCCACACACGATGAATAATGCATATGTGTCCTTTGATTGACCGGAAGATTTAAGTCTTTCAGAATAAAAGAGGAGGAGGAGGTCCGCCGCTCTTCATCTTCATTCTATAAGAGTCCGACCTGCAGATTACATCGGATGTCTCTTCTTCCTCTGAGCCAGAGATCTCCATTAAAAAACACTGTTGTTTCTTCTTCTTCATCATCATCATCATCATCATGATCATGATCATCATCACACTGTACTTTATTCTGACTCAATCCCACATGCAAAAACTCATAGAGCACCAAATGTGGATTCATCCGCCGCTGAAAATAGTCCCAAAACCAATGTACTTTGTTACAGAGAGCAGCTGTTTTAGGAAATGACTGAGCTTCATTTAAAAAATAAAAATACTTGTTAAACTTGAGTGTTTTTAATCTTGAGGAGGAACCAATGGGCTTGAAGCTGAGAGACGTCAGGAAGTAGACGGACTCACATATTGTTGTTTTCAGAGGACAGTAAGAGACACAAAGAATATTTTCTTAAGTTTGTTCGGAGCTGATTAAATGGAGACAGCGTTAGGACAAACATATAAGTAACAATTATTGTTTTCTCTTTGTCACTCTTCATCCAATACAACACAAATAAAATAAGAAGAAATTATTCTCAAGACTCATATTGTTTGATGCTTTGCCTTTTGGACTGATTCCTCATTTTATTGTGTTAATCCTTACATGTGTGCTATTCTTGTGCTTTTATTGTGAAACTGATCTGTAACTTGTGTTTTGAAAAGTGCAAATTAAAACACATCTTCAGTGATTATTATTATTTTACAGAGGAATAAAAACATGTTCAGTACAACATGTGTTCCTTGTGATAAATATGATCTTTGATCAGGAAGAACATATTGTCTGTTTAACGTTTCTCTGTGTTTATAATCTATATTTATTGATATGAACAACGTATAACGTATCATTTTTAATCTATAAAACAGGAGACTTCATCTTAAATTGTTGCTTCCCTCTCAGGCCAACGTTATATCTGCTATGATTCCTTCTTACTGTGATTATTGTTCTTCCTCCTTTGCATAACGCTTTCATGAGAGAGATGATCACGGCTTATGTTCTCCTTTCTCAGGAGAGGAGCTCATTGTGTGCTCTTCCTCCCATCGCGGAGGAGGAGGAGGAGGAGGAGAGAGAGAGAAGAGGAGGAGGAGGAGGAGGAGGAGAGAGGAGGTAGAGAGAGAGAAGAGGAGGAGGTGGAGGAGGAGAGAGAGAGAGAAGAGGAGGAGGAGGAGGAGGAGAGAGAGAGAGAGGAGGAGCGAGGAGGAGGAGGAGAGAGGAGGAGAGAGAGAGGAAGGAGGAGGAGGGAGGAGGAGAGAGAGAGAGAGAGGAGGAGGGCGGATTAAAGGGAGGCTAATCTCCAATCATGGGCCTCCCCCTCCTCCTCTCTCTCCCTCCTCCTTCTCTCTCCTCCTACTCATCTCTCCCTCCTCTCCTGCCTCCTCCTCTTCTCTCCTCCTCGTCCTCCTCCTCCTCCTCCTCCTCTCTCCTCTCTCCTCCTTCTCTCTCCTCCTACTCTTCTCTCCTCCTCTCCTCCTCCTTCCTCTTCTCTCCTCCTCCTTCTCTCTCCTCCTACTCTTCTCTCCTCCTCCTCCTCTCTCCTCTTCTCTCCTCCTCCTCTCCTCCTCCTCTTCTCCCTCCTCCTCCTCCTCCTCCTCTCCTCCTCCTCCTCTTCTCTCCTCCTCTTCTCTCCTCCTCCTCCTCCTCCTCCTCCTCCTCCCTCCAGCTGCCCTTGTTGCTGTTCCTCTTCTCCGCGGTGTCTTTATTCATGAGGAAGAGAGGACGAGCAAAAAAGAAATGAAAATGAAAATGGCAGCTGTTTGTTTACGCGTTCCCACGACTCCATGCCAATTAAGCATCGTCATCCCGTCAGCGCTTGTCTTCCCTGATTAGACACCCCTCAGCAGACAAGAGAGAGAGAGGGAGGGAGGGAGGGAGAGAGAGAGAGGAGGGAGGGAGGGAGGGGAGAGAGAGGCCCAGTAAAGGCACCAGCAGAAACGAAGGCCCTCTTCTGTTTTTTTTTTTTTTTTATGATTAAATATGATCATTTTCATTCGCTCTCATTATCATTTCCACCACCTCCATCATAATATATATATAATATATATATATATATGATGGAGGTATATATATAATATATACCTCCATCATATATATATATATAAAATATATATGATGGAAGTATATATAATATATATATAGGAAATGATCCTGAGAGCGAATGAAAATGATCATATTTAATCATAAAAAAAAAAAAAAAAAACAGAAGAGGGCCTTCATTTCTGCTGGTGCCTTTACTATATATATATATATATATATATATATATATAATATTCATGATCATTTAATCCCTTCATGGTATAATAAGAGCATTTAGCGCTTCTCTTCATGAGGCCTCATGCAGGTCTGTATGAGGAATAATGAACGAGAGGATTCAAGACATCGTGATCTATTCTGTAAAGAGGAAACATATTTAAAAGGACAGAACTCGGTTCGTTATAAGCTTTAAAAACATATATTTAATAATGCTTTTTTTGGGGGTGAAAAGGGACAAAATATATGTTTTTCTAAATCCATGAGAGATTTAACGAGGCAAAATGTTGAGTTAATTTAACGTTTTAATGCGGCTGTAAAATGATCTGAAAGATGAAACCACATTCTCTACATGAAACAACGAGTTGTATGAATGACGTCATAACGAGTCTGCGTCTGAAATTATAAATACAAACAAAAAAACTGAAACTGAAACAGAAAGAAACTTCTTTTCTGGGATGGAAAGAAATTTAACTTTCAGGTTTTTTTCATGTTAAATTGATATATTCATCGTTCCCTCTATTCAACATGAAGTGAACAAATTATTGCTTCATGAAAAAAGTGCTTATTAATAACGTGCTACCAGCATGGCTGCAGGTCGTTCTTCAGGCTTCCTCCTGATAATAATAACAACAATGATAACAATAATTATTAGTATTAATGATAATAATAACAATAGTAATAATCATGATAATAATAGTGAATGATTCAACATGAACATTACATATAAACACTAAACATGAACATGCAACTACGAACAATCAACATTAAACATAAACATCAACATAAACATTAAACATTCAACATTAACATTCAACTTTAACATTCAACATTAACATTCAACTTTAACATTAAAAATACACATTAAACATAAACATTAAACATTAAACATCAAACTTTAACATTAAACATCAAACATAAACATTAAATATAAACATTAAACATCAACATTAAACATCAAACGTTAAACATTAAACATGGACATTCAACTTTAACATTAAACATCAACATTAAACATAAAACATTAAACATTAACATAAACATTAAACATAAACATCAACATAAACATTAAACATCAACATTAAACATAAACATTCAACTTTAACATTAAACATAAACATTAAACATAAACATTAAACATAAATATTCAACTTTAACATTAAACATCAACATTAAACATCAACATTAAACATGTCATTTTTTATAAAGTATGCTCCTCTCTGATTGGCTGTTTGGTTTGTCATTCTCACCTGAATGGAAGAAAAAAAACAAAAAAACAGACTTTAAACCCTCCAGGAGCAAAAAGCTGTCAAATCAGAAGAGTTCAACTTTGATCACGTGACCAGAGAGTCGCATCACACCTTTCATTCTCCATGGATTCCTCTGGAGGTGCCGTTCATTATAACTACCACGCTATTCATGAAGGTCTCCCTCTCGGCGGCGGCATTACCATGAGAAAAGCACCTCCATCCCGCTGCCCTTATTTGACCTCTGACCTCCCTTTGTGCCACCCAGACAGCAAATTGCTGCCGTGGTTGCGGCGGGTTCCCTCGCTGCTGCACTGCTGCTTCGCCTGTGTGTGTGTGTGTGTGTGTGTCTGTGTGTGTGCGGGGGGGGTCTCGCGTGTTATAGTAAAGTCAATTCCCATACACCCCCTCCCCCCACACACACACACACACACCGTCACACACGCTCCCACACTCCCACCCAGACAGGCTGGAGGACTCCGTCTCAGCGGCCTTTTCTTTGCCACCCGGCTCCCGCCTGCTCCCCCTCCTCATGTCTGAGTTTTAATGAAGAGAAGGGTAGACCACGACGAGGGGGGCGGGACCGCGGAGGCCGTAGACTTATATATCTATCTATATATAGATATAGATAGATATGTGTGTGTGTGTGGCTTTCGGAGGCTTAATCCCACAGAGTAGAAGCGTATGCTCCATATTACATTCACAGCGGCATCAATGGCGTCCTCTGTTTTTGCCGCCAAAGCCTGGGAACGTCTTTGTGCCGTATGCTAATCGGCCCGCGTCTGCTTCACACACTCAGAGCAGGGTTGTGATTACAACAGTGTTGTTGCGTTTCTTTTTGCTGCTGCCTACAGATATGAGATTGTTTTTGATGCTACATCTGATTATCATAAAGACAAAGTGGAGAGGGAGATTTAGAGCTTTAAAAATCTACTTGTGTGTGCTTCTCTTAGATGAACACAGCACTCCTCTAACTTCTTTATCTGAGATGTTTCCAGCTGCAGCCACTACCCTTCACTGGTGTTACGTCGACCCTGCAGCGTCGCTTCTTTTCCTTTCCCCCTTATTTCTTCATATAAATACAGTAGTCAGGGGGTCGGGCAGCGAACCACTCTACTGTATCTTTAGGCCCTTTCCGCGAAAATGTCATCCCCAAACTAAAAAGAGTGTATCTCTGTAACCACTAGGGCTATTTGAATAATGTGGGTGTTATAATAAAAGGAACACATGTGAGATTTTGTTCAGATGTGTAAATATCAGTCTATATGTTACTGGTTAAGAGTAAATGAAGATGACACACAGAAAACAATGAAAAGGTTTCAGGTCCGCCTATAAAAAAATCACTTTCAGGATGATTATGTCTTTGAAATGATGCAGCTGTAAGGTCCAACTCTAACCCAAATCATAGCACAATATGTGAACATTCTCTAACCCAAATCATAGCTCAATATGTGAACATTCTCTAACCCAAATCATAGCACAATATGTGAACATTCTCTAACCCAAATCATAACACAATATGTGAACATTCTCTAACCCAAATCATAACACAATATGTGAACATTCTCTAACCCAAATCATAGCACAATATGTGAACATTCTCTAACCCAAATCATAACACAATATGTGAACATTCACTAACCCAAATCATAGCTCAATATGTGAACATTCTCTAACCCAAATCATAGCACAATATGTGAACATTCTCTAACCCAAATCATAGCACAATATGTGAACATTCTCTAACCCAAATCATAGCACAACATGTGAACATTCTCTAACCCAAATCATAACACAATATGTGAACATTCACTAACCCAAATCATAGCTCAATATGTGAACATTCTCTAACCCAAATCATAGCACAATATGTGAACATTCTCTAACCCAAATCATAGCTCAATATGTGAACATTCTCTAACCCAAATCATAGCTCAATATGTGAACATTCTCGAACCCAAATCATAACACAATATGTGAACATTCTCTAACCCAAATCATAGCTCAATATGTGAACATTCACTAACCCAAATCATAGCTCAATATGTGAACATTCTCTAACCCAAATCATAGCTCAATATGTGAACATTCACTAACCCAAATCATAACACAATATGTGAACATTCTCTCTGCAAAGGTTGACTTTGATAAAGTGAAGCAGAAAAAAGTTAGAGAGGGTTTAGAACAGAGAACATTCAGGCGAGGTCTCCAAAATGTGCGCACATTTGGGCACATCTGTGACATTTATATTTTGTTATGTATGGTGTTCAATACATCCAAATACAGCGTTTTTTTCTTCATAAACCAAGATATGATTTACAGTTTTATATAACAATCGCTCAGTCTCCTCCCCCCCCCCCCCCCCCCCTAGGGGATGATTGGATTTTAAACGGTTAAAGAGCTGCTGACCCTGAAATAATGCAATAAATCTAGATTTGAAGGTAAAAGTTCAAACATCCCACGATGGAGAGGCGTTCCCGTCCCGGTGAGAGCTCACCCGGGTAACTCCAGCGGGTCAGAAGCTCGTTGTGAACAAACAGAAAGGATTCGAGGGTCTGAAGCCTTTTATTTCATTTAACTTTCCTCCAAACTGACGATGCAACGTTCGGTTCTGAGCTTCTGTCTTCATTCCTCATTCCATCTTCAAGTCAACGAGGAGCCTCTGATGAGAGCGCCCCCAGAGGTCTGGACCGACAGCCTCCCTGTCTGCATCCGTCCCGTAAAAAAGAACTATTACATCATGTGAGAGTCCACCATGCGGTTGATGAGCAAGAAGGTCACTGAACCTCTTTTTGGGGTTTTGCAGAATCGTGCATCCTGGTCCAGATGTAGACCTGGTCCAGATGTAGACCTGGTCCAGATGTAGACCTGGTCCAGGAGGTTCACAGGTCTTCCACGGATCCACAGAGCGCATCAGAACAAGGACGGAACATAAAACATAAAACATAAAACATAGAGCCCATGATGTAAAACGTTGACTACCGATAAAATAGTAGATACAAAGAGCAGTCTATGATGCATAGTATCAGAGTATATATATATATATATATATATATATATATATATCCATATACATTATGCATCCATAACTTCTAGATCGTTTGGCTCGTTTAAAGCAAACAAAAACATAATTAACTCAGGCTTTTATCTTCATAAACATAATAAATCACATCACAAGTTACCTGTGTTCATTTAATAAAGCTGTTTCCATATATATATATATATATATATATATATATATATATATATATATATATATATAAATGTATATATATATACATTTATATATATAAAATGATTTTGCTCACATGATGAATCTATTAAGTGGCGTTGTGTTGGTGTGTGAATGGAGCTAAACACACACACACACACACACACACACACACACACACACACACACACACTGAGTGGTGGTGTAATCCAATCAGAGCTCCTGAATGAAAGGAGGAGGAGGCGTTCATGTGGATTAAGGTGTACAACAGCCAACCTTCTGGGATCAAATAAACACGTCGCTCCCAGGAGCAGGGCCTCACGCCGGGGGCCCTGGAGGCCCCCAGGGGCCCCTGGAGGCCCCTGCTGCTCCAACAACACCTCTGTTAACTACATGACAGCTATTTATTTGAGAATACAGGCTGTGGCAGTATTCAAGGAAAAAAAAGATTATGGTCATTTATGGTCAAACAGACCATAAAGCAGGGGACACTTTAGGGGCGGGGCTACCAGGTGATTGACAGGTCGACACCACAGCGTTGCCCAGTCAGGGACTTGTCCGGGTTTCCATTTTACAATCTTCATGAAAGTTAAGTGTAACATTCTGATCACCTAAAGATTATTTATCATTATTTAGCGTTCTGCATATCGCACTAAGCTCCTCCCTCTCTCTCACTTCTGGTTGCAAAAGAAACCAAGATGGCTGCAGTCGAAATGCGGACATCGAGGCTTAAAAACGTCGGTCCACAAACCGACGGGTGACACGGGCCGCTGCTGCGGCTTGAAAACTGAGTATTTCACCAAAAGCTCCGATAACTTGGCTCTTAATAATAAAGAAAAGTATTAAAGGAAAACCTCCATTTTGACCCTGAACGTGACGATCGTTCTCGTTTCTGCCCGTGTGACCACGATGACGTCGACCATCATCCAGAAGACAGAATAAAACCGTCCAATGGGAGCCGAGCGTGCCGGTCAACGGCCTCCGCCCCGCTGCTCCTCCTTCCGGCCCTGTAATTAGGGGCCCTTCAGGGGCCGGCAGGTGATGCAATTAGCTGCAATTATGGAGACGGCACGGGGCCACCGGACAAAGGCCTCTAGCTGATGAAGACGAGGAGCCGATGAGTGGTGACGTTCCAACAACAATCACAGCAACAGCAAACCTCTCTCTCTCTCTCTCTCTCTCTCTCTCTCTCTCTCTCTGATAAAAAACTGTCCCTTCGGAGAAAACTACTATAGTGTGTTGTTTTTAAGTGTAAATAAAATGAAATATTTGACTAGATTTTTCATTATTAGCTCTTTGATCACTCTTGACGGCCACGACAGCAAAAAAAAAACGTTGAATTTCTTTTCTTTTATTTTGAAAAATTAGCTACAAAAAACTACATTTATTTAGTTAATAATTACACATTAAATCATACATAATTATATATGAATTTTTTATTAAATAAAACATATTCATATTTTGCGTATGACAAGGTTATTGATTACAAACATTGCTGCTCAACAGAACATAAAGGTAAAATGAATACAGCTGAACCTGAGAGCACAGAGCTGCTGGGGAAATATGTGATGTTAGCAGTTTTAATTTTTTAAAGTAAAATGAATAAATCAACAACTAACTGTTAGTGCATAATACTAGTACATAATACTATTACATAATACTAGTACATAATATTAGTACATAATATGAGTACGTAATATTAGTATGTAATACTAGTACATAATACTATTACATAATACTAGTACATAATATTAGTACATAATATTAGTACGTAATATTAGTATGTAATACTAGTACATAATATTAGTACGTAATATTAGTATGTAATACTAGTACATAATACTAGTACATAATACTATTACATAATACTAGTACATAATACTAGTACATAATATTAGTACGTAATATTAGTATGTAATACTAGTACATAATACTAGTACATAATACTATTACATAATACTAGTACATAATATTAGTACATAATATTAGTACGTAATATTAGTATGTAATACTAGTACATAATATTAGTACGTAATATTAGTACGTAATACTAGTACATAATATTAGTACGTAATATTAGTACGTAATACTAGTACATAATACTAGTACATAATATTAGTACGTAATACTAGTACGTAATACTAGTACATAATAATAATACATATAAGCATGCAACAGAATCAGTCTCCATAAATTACGGACATATTAACGCCGGCCACAATTAACCCTCATTGTGTTTCCAGGCATTCCTTTTAGCTTTTATTGTTTTTATTTATGTTTCTTAAAATGCATTCAGAGAAAGAGAGAGAGAGAGAGAGAGAGAGAGAGAGAGAGAGAGAGAGAGAGACAGAGAGAGAGAGAGGGAGAGAGAGAGAGAGAGAGAGAGAGAGAGAGAGAGAGAGAGAGACTTGTGGTTCTGTTTAGCCACTAAATGTGTGATAATAACGGGCATAATGCTAATCCTGCACTTCTCACACGCCTCCATAAGTGTGTGTGTGTGTGTGTGTGTGAGTGTGTGTGTGTGTGTGTGTGTGTGTGTGTGTGTGTGTGTGTGTGTGTGTGTGTGTGTGCGTGTGTGTACACACGTGTGTGTCGGCACTGTGTCGAGGACGTGAACAGAGAAAGGGAGGAAATGCAGATACACACGTGAACAAAAATAGAAAAACGTGTTCAGGAAACACACACACACACACACACACACACACACACACACACACACACACACACACACACACACACACACACACACACACACAGCCAGTTGCCAAGGCAACCAGGAGCTAGCATGAAAGCTGTAAGGAGAGGTGGAGCATGCCACCAGTCAGACAAGCTGACACCTGTGTGTGTGTGTGTGTGTGTGTGTGTGTGTGTGTGTGTGTGTGTGTGTGTGTGTGTGTGTGTGTGTGTGTGTGTGTGTGTGTGTGTGTGTGTGTGTGTTTTTGTGTGTATTCCTGTGCTGACCCATAATGAAGGGGAGGTAAATAACAACAGATTCAGATACCCATCTCCTCACTGAGATGTTCCACAGGTTTGTGGGTGTGAGGCCGGGGGCCGGGGGGTCGGGGGGTCGGGGGTCCGGGAGTCGCCGTGCCCCCCCCCCCCCCCCCCTCCGTCCGCCCGAGGGACTCAAAAGGACACGAGGACACACATTTCCTCCCCATTAACGTCCCATTGTTGCCGAGGCTGGAGAGGTGACGGGGGTCGAAGTGATGCCGTGTTTAATGGGGTCTGCTTGACCTCTGACCTCTGCCTGGTCACAAAGGGGAAAACAAACATACGCTCTTCTTCAATGGGCTCCGACTCACGAGGGACAACTTGTGGGGTTCCAGTTCATTAAATGGATTTGAACCTTTGCTCCGTGGTCAAGACGAGTCAGCGGAGACGTGACGCCACCAACGCACCACGCCAGGAGAAACGCAGGTCTGGGATCAGCGTGAACGAGGTGTTCTAGTCCATGTTGGTCACCGTCGTAAACATAGAGTTACTTTTCCTCTGATAGATACTCTGGTGAAGGATTTACAGCAATCGCAGCCATAAATTCTGCTCTTCTTCATCACAGAAATGTGGTTTATTCAACTTTTCTCACAGAGAAATGATCGATCACGACTCTCCGTTTCTGTCAGCGTTGATTTGATGCTCTGCAACTAGACGTCAAACTCAAATCTCCCTTAGAAATAACATTTAACATAAAGTTATAATAATAAATTGTGAGTTTCTACAAGCGTGATATGAAACATATTTATGAAACTTATTTTTGGTTCAGAAACAAAACAACAACTGAAAGAAATAAAAAAAAGATTCTCCAGAGGACAATTTTTTCTAGGAAGGATTTCATCATAGCAGATGACAAGTGACTGATGAATAATGACACTATGAGCCGATATATTGATCTGAGCTGGTCGTGACTCTATAATTAATACATCACATCAGAGTCAAAAGAACCACATTAAGAAGCTAAAACAAACACTAATCCAAAATGATTTAAAAGTATTCCTTGTGTGGATCCAGAGCGCTCGGTGGGCGTGGCTGCGGCGGCGGTTAAAACCAGACTCCGACAGTCGCCTTGAACTTGACCCCATGAGCTCCTCTTGACCTTCAGCTCTTTCCCCGTTCTCCTCTCTGACCTCGAGAGCCTTTGTTGAGCCGTCACATTAACTCTTCACGGCCCTCCTCCAGCACCCAGGGGACCGAGCCTCCTCTTCTTCTTCTTCTTGCTAATCTGACCTCAGGGTGTTTTATTTATTTATTATTCCCACGTTGTGATTTATACTTTAGTTTTTTTAGGGAGATGCTCTGCTGGATTCTTTCTCGTCCCACGATGAGCAAAACCACCTCCGGAGTCCGGTGCAGGATCAGTTTGGTGGTCCAGAGTTGGTAGTTTTAGACTAAAGTCTAAAGACTAAAGACCGCTTTACAGGATCTGTCTATCCTCGCTTTCCCAGGAGCTCTGCCCTGATTCTGTCTTCATCGTTGTTTTTATACTCTTTTTTCATTTTGTTGTCATTTCTGAGAGATCTGTCGCCAACATTAGGACCCGTCACGGATCAAATATGTGCCACTTTCAAAGGAGACGCGTTACAATTATTGATTTAGACAAAACACCTCTGTGGTGCGCCTGGATGCTCGCAGAGGAGAGGAGGAAGAGGAGGAAGAAGAGGAGCCGAGTGATTTAATCTGCTAATTTCTCTCAGGTCTTTTGGCTGTTGACAGGCGAGTGTAATGGTCCTTCAAGTAATGGAATCAGCCACACACACACACACACACACACACACACACACACACACACACACACACACACACACACACACACACACACTAAGACACCCCGCTCAGGACCCCCGCCGGCCTTTTTTCTTTTCTTTTTTCCTTCTTTTCTTTTCTCTCCGTTTGGGATCTGATCCGAGCGACATCAATGTCACCGCGCCGCCATCTTGGAATCTGACCGCAGCCATTTTGTGCTTCGTGTCGAGCGGTCGCCACCTCCCACGCACGTCCCGTCCTTCAGCGTCGCTCACACACGTCGAGGCTTTTTATGATATTTCTATGACTTAGAGTGTTGATCCAACATGGCCGCCGTCGCTCCGGTTCGCTCCGCGGCGCTCGGCGCTGCCGCTCGGTTCCCTGAGGCCCCCGGAGGGCTTTGGCTCATGCAACCCGTTTCTTGGCAGCGTGACAAAAACACGCCGTGAATCAGATTACGAGGCGCCGCCAACGCCAACGAACACCGCGGCCCAGAGGGGAGTCGTCACTGGACGCTAACGCCGGGGACGGGAGGTAATTGCAGCGCGAGCACGGAGCTGTTTGTGTTCCACGGCCCGGTTAAACACGCCGTTAACACGAAGATAAACAACCTCTTTCATTAAATTACACCAGACTTCCTCATGAAGGATGGGGTGAAACCTGTACTGTAAAAGGGTCACATCCCATTTGTGTTACAGTGGGATCTTTTACATCACAATGCTAATCGTTCGCTACATGCGCGGCACACGGCGGCCTGCGCCACGCCGGATCCCGCATGAGCCTCTTTGTTCCCGGGTATGTGTCCTGATGCATTCTGGGCTTTACCGCTCATCCGCGCCACAGCCATGAGGTCGGGGGTTCTTTCCCTACCGAGAGCGTCTCGGCGCTGATGAATACGTGAACAAATGAAAGCGGACGGAGCCTCGCGGTTCCTCTCGTGCCAAAACACTCCGGGAAGCGAACCCGCGTCCCTCGCGGTGCTTCTGGGAGGTTGTTTGATCTCAGGGAGATCTTCTCTTCATTTGGCTGTAAGATCACGTTGGAGTCGCCAAAGACAAGGGGAAAACATTCGAGTACATTTAGATTTATTTGTCTTTAATTCTTTTCTAATCGTGACAGTTCCTTACGTGTCTGTATCTCTCTGAGTTACATCACGATCAGTATTTTTATAGATTGAAAGGTTTCCAATCTTCCCATCGAGAAAAGAAAACATGCACGACAGCCACTTCTCTCCCGTTGTTTTCAATGTAAACCTTTATTACTATTCCAACACTCATACAAGGCATGTGGTGAACAGGCAACACAAACAACGCTGCTCATTAAAAACAAAAAGATACCAGATATGTTTGATCTGCATTTAAGGAAAAAAGAAAGAAAGAAGATCTTAGTGCAAACCGATTTAATTATTTTAGACCACAATTCAGGGTTTTCATGCCCCTGGTCTTCTTTTCTGCTAAAGATTAAGAACATAATTTCAAGCTTATCCCGGCAGATAAGTAATTGTCTTGAGCACTGGGATGTGCATGATTATCAAAAGAATACATTTTCTAAATTAGGCCAAGATAGAGCCCCCCCCCCCCCCCCCCCCCCCTTTGAATCAATTGCAAAAGCACTGCATAGACATAAGATTGTTTAAAGTAATATGTAAAAGATTTGCATAGATTACCAATCGTAATAAAAAAAATTGCCACTTCCCCGAAAATTAATATAGAATGAATTAGGCTGCGATAATACTTTGCTTTATTGCACTTCGGTGTGTGTGTGTGTGTGTGTGTGTGTGTGTGTGTGTGTGTGTGTGTGTGTGTTTTAATGTCAAGGACAGGAAATTAAGGCAGTGTTTGAAGCCGATGTATTTGTCACGTGTCACCCGGCGATGCATCGCCACGGCCGCGCGGCTGCGTAAGAGAGCGCTTTCACAGCGCGGCGTGGGGCGCGTGGGGCGCGTGCACGAGGCCCCGCGCGCCCCACAAGGCCACCTCCCTGTCGTCAAACACACTCTGAATCAACACTGTGTCACACCAATGCGAATATGAGAGTCGACAGATTATGAAACTGAGCTGTGTCATTTGTGACACACACACACACACACACACACACACACACACACACACACACACACACACACTCTCTCTCTCTCTCTCTCGCTCTCTCTCTCTCTCGACTGTAATAATCTGTGTTAACAACATGATTGTAGGCTCCTCGAAAAAAAACAAAAAAAACATTCATCTTCATGTTTGAAGCCCAAAAATAAGACTCCAGAGAGGATGAAAGGCTCCGAGCCCGAAAGAAAAGCTGAAACAGTTGCATAGAGTATAAAGACGACGGCTCACTCCTTCGCCGGTCCGTCGGCCGACACACGGAGCCGTCCAATCGCAGTGCAGTATTATTCTCTCACATTCGCGTGTCTCTGAGCAACTAAAACTAAAACAGGAACCGAACACAAAAACGCGGGCGCCGACCCGACGAATGAGAGCCGAGGGAGTGAAGCCTGCCTGTCGGCCGCAGACGCTTTCTGCTGTGATTATAGAAGAGCATCACCATTACAAAGCCACACCCTGAAGAGTCACAAGACTTGTGGAGTTTGTCCTGAAGCTCCTCCCCCTCCCGATAGGCGTGTTCCAAAAGGCGGCGGCAGGAATCGCGCGCAGCAGGCGGCCGCCGCTCCTCGTGTTTGGGCCTCGCCGCCCCGACACCCGGCTGCAGAGAGAAAGACGCCGTTAATACGTGGAAACACGCGTGAACATGAGAACTGTTGACGGATGGAAGTTCACTTTCAAGAATCGCCTGTAAAGATCCGACGGTCTTTGAACGCGTCACGTGTGACGAACGCTTCCGTCAGAAACAGATAAACCAAAATTTAAGCTTAACATTGTGATTATTTCATTAAAATATCTTTATTTAGTTTGTGTTATTTAAAATCGTGCTCCAAATAAACAGTTTGCTTTCACCAGATTTAGTGAAAAACATTAAATTGGATGGATGGATAAATTTATTAATCTCCAAGGGGAAATATGTTATCGAAGTAGCATCTTACGGAGACAAAAATAAAACTAACAGGGATGAAAGATATGTACAGCGCAGAGAGTAAAGAAATTAAATTCAAACAATAGAGAAACGTATGTGTGTGTAGTGTACATGAAGTGTATATAAACATAAACATGTACAGTGATTAATTAATCTACAGAGGTACACATCTGTAAAAACTTTGACTGAACTGCAGGGAGGAGAGGTTATAAAAATGTAAAAATGTATGTATATAAATATATATAAATACATATATATAAATAAATACAAATATATATATATATATATATATATATATATTATAGTGTTATTCTGCACTAAAGACATATTTTGAGATGTCTGATGTTTCCGTGGAGGTTCAGGACTTATACATAAAATAAACCTCGCTCAGAGTGGAGGTGCCGGCGCTGCTTAAACGTAATACGTGGCGGGGACATTCCTCGCGCGTCCTAAATCTGGGCCGAGGTCAGCGCCGCCGAAGGGATTGCGGGGCGCTGGAGTTGAAAGGCCTCAAGAGGAGCCTGGTACGCCGACACAAAGAGAAAGCATGTGACGCTTCCTAAGCTCGGCTGAGTCGGACTTCAAACCCCACTTTTTTTACATTTTTTTCAGCAGCTCAGACGAGCAACTTAAAATATTACGGCGGGTCAGCGAGTGCAGAGGGAACCGATAACGCGGCCGGCCGGCTTAGCGGCGGAAAACCAAACAACCTCCATCGTGCTAATTAGCATCTGAGCCCGAGCTATTAGCGAGCGGCGCGCTAGCCCCGCTGTTCGGGGAGCGGGAGGTGGAGGTGGAGGAGGGGGGTTTGGGGGGGATAGTGGCATAAAAGGCAGTTTCGGGTATTGGTGTCGCTTTGAGTTATCGGCATCATGGTCTTGTTTTGTTGAGAGGACTACAGTGAATACGCTTGTTAATGGTAAATTTACAGCCCCAGCATGTGGCCTAATAAAACCAGAGGATAGAGGGGATGATGAGAATGATTGCGATTTTGTGTGTGTGAGTGTGTGTGTGATGGGGAGGAGGAGGAGGAGGAAGAAGAGGGGGGGGGGGGCGGTAAAAGAAAGGGAGAGAGAAAAGTGGAAGGCGCCGGTAATTAAGAGTCCAAAAGAGTGTGAGAGAGGCGCACAACGCTCAAAGCAAACTTTGAGGCTGGATTCCTCACTTTTTTATTTATGCACCCCCTCCCCATCCCTCTTCACTCTCTCCCCTCGCTCTTTACTTGTCTCCCCCATGCTGAATGAATAGCTATCACGGTGCTGCGCTGTCCCGTCCAGCCCCCCAACAAGCCCTTTCTCTCCCCGCCCCCCAGTCTGAATAGGGAGCCGGATTGAGCAAACAGTCAGGCTGTCAGCTCGATAGGAGGTCTGGCCGTGAACTTGAAGTCCTCTTCCCAGGCCCCCAGCCTCACATTAGGGGTGGGAGGGGGTGGTGGTGGTGTTGGGAGGTTGGGTTTTGCAGCCAGACTTTTGGGGGGCCCCTACGTGCCAGTGTCGGTGGGAGGGGGGGGGCCCTGCCACAGAGGTTCCCAGGGCTGGTGCTCCCGCTGGAGCAATGGGGGCAGGGTGCCCCAGCTGCCTCGGTCTGGGCAAGGAGGGGTGCTGACGATGGGGTTTGTAGACGGGGCAGTGTCTGCTCCCCTGCCGGAGCTCCTCTAGACCCTCACACACACACACACACACACACACACACACACACACACATCCAGACACAAGCTGCCGGCCGTGGCTCCCCGGCCCTCCCAGGCTTCTCATCGTCTCATTAGCCGACGCCAGCCACTCCACTGTCTACCGTTTGCATTGTTTTGGGCTCTGCATAATTTACACACTAAATTGAGGACGGCCCCGGCCCCCTTCGCTCAATCCACCACCTGTTTTTTTTAGTTTTTTTGCAGAGGCCTGGTTCGTGATTAGTGCGCTTTTTTTTTTTGGGTGGTGGGGGGTTGACACAGTTACCACAGCACTTCTCTGGCCTATCGTCAAAAATAGAAACGCAGGAAAGCTTGCCATGACCTAATTAGAGGAGCGGCACCGCTCCGGGTTCAGGCCGTGTAAATATTGGAAATCAGGGGAGTTCAACACTTTTGGAAAAGCTCGGCCTCCTCTTCTTCCCTCACCTCGACCCGAGCGTCGGAAGTGTCTCTGTTAGAGGGGCTGGCACCCTCCTGTAAGTTAGCGTTATCGTTGCCATTAGCATTGGCGTTGGCGTTGGCGTTAGCATTAGCGTTGGCGTTAGCATTAGCGTTGCCGTTGCCGTTAGCGTTAGCACCGTCTCTCCTCCGCAGACAAAAGGAGGTTTCTCCGCGGCGAGCACAATGGCGCACTCTGTTTACCGGCCGCCTCACCTAATCGGAGCCGGGCCCGACGCTAATTGGTGTTTTTGGGTTTAAGCGGTTTTTCAAAAAGTTGGGGAGCTTTTCCCGGTTGGAATAATGCGGCGGCATAACGAGCTCGGTCAGGAGAACAATACTCGACTTGTCTGAGCACCGACGGCCCTCCGACACTCGCCGCTCGCACAAAGAGGCTTTTCCAACACCGAGACTCTGCCTCTCCTCCTCCTTCACCTCTCTTCCCTGTTCTCTCTCTCTCTCTCTCTCTCTCTCTCTGTGTCTCTCGCCCGCTTTGTGCTGGTTTCGTTATCTGCTGCAGTGCTTCTGCTTGTGAGAATGTGAACAGCGGTTCATGAAGCTCATCACTTTGCGCTCGACAGATGTGCCCAGCTTGACATCGTTTTAAGGAGTTGAAGTGGAAACAGAAAAATCTGAAGAAAAAAATTTAAATAATCGTTTAAAAACTCCCACTTTTGTTTGTACGCCTGTGGTCAAAATGTAGCGCACGGATCCTACATGGCGCTCTACGGAGTTGTGCATCGCTGCCTCTGTTATTGTGCAGAAGGCACGGCTTGGCATCGCATCTCCAAAATGGCAGCCGCCGCCATGTCGGGGACGGGCATGAGAATTCCCCAAACGTGGAGAGAGAAAACACGGCGCTTCGGAGGACAGATGCCCACTGAAAGCCTCCTGAGAGAGAGAGAGAGGCATTGAGAGCAGTGATTTAATGTGAACACACATACAAAACAAGCCCCGCCCCCTCCTCCCCCCACCCATCAGCGCGTCTTGTGAATCGTGCAATTAACAAACACATCCGAGGTGATTAAAAAAAAAAGAAGACAAAAAACGGAGGCTTTCGCTGTTGGAGGAAGGGAGCGTTTGGGGTACGGGGAGGAGAGAGGAGGAGAGGATGGAGGGTCAGGGCGGCGCCGCCGGCGGGAGGAAGGATGCGGCACGGCGGGCGCGGCGGGTTCTCGGTGTGTTTTACCTGCACTGACCGGTCTTCCCACTTCCATTTCATGCCAGCGTCGCTCTAAGATGGTGGCTGCGTCTCGCTGTACAGGAAAAAGGGGGCAGTCTGCTGAGGATGGAGGACGGGAGGAGGAGGAGGCGATGCAGAGGAGGGCGAAGAGAGAGGGAGGGCAGAGTCAACAGAAACCCCTCCTCCTTCTTCTTCTTCTTCTTCTTCTTCTTCTTCTTCTTCTTCTTCTTCTTCTTCTTCTTCTTCTTCTTCTTCTTCTTCTTCTTCTTCTTCTCTGTTTTTCAGCCTCCTTTTTGCCAGCTTTCCTTCTGTGGTGTGGTTGCTGCAGCCTGCACAGAAAACACGTGGAAGACTAAATCAGAGGGCAAGAAGGGAAAAGGATAGTTTATCCATCAAAACCACACATGTAGTTCACACACACACACACACACACACACACACACACACACACACACACACACACACACACACACACACACACAAACACACACACACACACACACACACACACACACACACACACACACACACACAAACACCTTTTCATGTCTGTTCTCATGGTACAGTCTGCCCCTGAGCATGCAAATGACTTTCATTATGCAAATGCATGCAAATCAGATCCAACCATCTGAGAATCAAGGGTGGGAAAGGAGAAAAAAAAAGAAAAAGAACTCGACACAGAGATTGAATGAAAGAAAGAAAGAGAAAAAGGGGACAAGAGAAAAATCCTTTTGAGTGGCAGGAGGCGGTAAGTGAGGTAAATGCTCTGTGGAAAACAACGCCAGCCCGGTCGGACAAACACGATTACCTCCTTTTATCGCGTCTACGACTTAATTTAAAGAAGAAATGTCATTCACCAGCTTTCTTTCATTTACGTGACACGTCTGGCTTTTGTATCGAGAGGCTTCCACTATGTAAACACCACGCTACTCAAACTCAAGGACGCCCGATGCTCCGCGTTCCCGCCGCCACATTCTTTGCATCCGCAGTTGAGCATCACTGGATATAATGCAGCAATTCTTTTTTTCCCCAGCATTGCTAGAATTGTAAACAGCTGCTCTGCACCGTTTACGCGCGGCAGTTAAGCTAACGGGAAGCTGACGTAAATCCCACTGTGGTGTTGTTGTGCATTTCTTAACAGCTGACTCTGAGTCTCACTGCAGCCGTTCCCGTGAAGAGGAGGCTCCGTGTTTCTACGTGCAAAAACAATAAGCCGGACGAGCTCGAAGCTACTCATTAGGCGGCTAACTGCTAGCGGCGCTAACGACTAATCGGATGAAATGGGGGTTATTTTTAATTGCTTGAAATCAGCATCTGTCTTTTTCCACACAAAAAAAAACCGTCCCTCGTCTCACACCTGCAAACCTGCAGAGCCTCGAACCAAAGTACAGCACAATGTCGCCAGCTTGCCAGGTTCAATGTTCACTAGCAGGTGGAGGTCTATATCTCGCAGGTTTATAGCCGCATAGTTCGTGAACCCGTCTATTCAGAGAAATCAACAAAGAAAGCTGACTAATCGGCGAACAGAGCAGTATTAGCAGAATCTGTCTGATTCTGCTAATACTCTGAGCCGCAGAAAGGATCCTCCATTAGCCAGCGGAGGAGGGAGCCAGCTTTTGTCTCTGGGTGTCAGTAGGGGAAGGCTGCGTCTGAAATTGGAATAAGGTGCTAAAAACAGGGGTGACTCGGGAGTGTGAGAGAGTTGGGGTGGGGGGAGGCGGTGGAGGAGAAGGACTAACAGGGGTGGGGTACTGCTGAATGGTGGCAAACCTCTCCTAATTGGCACTTGACATTTTTTTGCCACTGGCACTGGAGTGGGCCAGCTTTCAAGCCCTCTCCGGGTCCTTGTTGGAAAAGTGCCTTATGCAAATGTGGCGAATGGGCTCTATTGTGAAGCCTCTGATATTAACAGCTCACGCAACAATGGAATTGTGTGCTCACTGTGGACTCGTAGGTGTGTGAGAGCGAGAGCGAGACAATGACAGTCTGAACAGACCCTTCATCGGATGCTTTGCCAAAGTCATTTCACCAGAATGGTTCCTGAGGGCCGAGCCTCTCGGTAAAAGCTTTATTAACGACTGAAGCAAACAAACGCGTGCTCTGTTTGGCTCCGGCTCTGAGAGCGTCTGTTTATGCTGCCGCTGAATGGCTCGATTTATCGTGGTCGGAAACACTGACGGCGTGGATAGAAAAGGCTTCGCTCGTTCTCTTTGAGAGACGCTTCCCTCTTAAAACATCACTGTCTCAGTTCTAAATGTGAAAATGTATTCACGCCTCAGCTCCCTTTGATATTTCTTTCTTCCTCTGTGTGCCCACATTGTTTACCCTTAACGCGCTCCCTTGGGTGAGCGCGGCTCCACTTCTAAAGATATCTGCAGGATCCCGTTTTGGAGGAAAAACTTGGCAAATCACTGGAGAAATGTTGCAGAACATTTTCAAAAGCCAGTGAGAGAAATGATGAAGAGGACGGAGCACGAGACAGCTCGGCCCAACGCGCTCTCGACTAACACGTCTAAACGGACGAGGTCTGAGGCGTTCACAAAGCAAGCTTCTCGTCTTTATCTCGCAGCGTCACCCCCCGTGTGGTCCGAGCACAGTCGCAGTACACCTGTTACTGCCAAGTTGCCAAACTTAATCTCCTTTGTCTGGCGAGGCCCATTGACTTTTGCAACCTGGGGGGTGAAGGGAACGCCGAAGAAATAACAGGGTCTGGCCTTCCGGGTCTGGCCTTCAGCGAAGCCGTTTTCCAAAACCCCCATTGGTGTGTTCCGTTGAGTAAAAAGAGAGGCAGACAAACAAAACCAAAGGGGGCAAGAATCACTGGGTCTTATTCAGAAAAGTGTCTGGCTGCCCGGACCCGGCGGGGGTGAAAGGGAGGCAAAGGGGCGCATTGTCCCCGGGTGACAAGTGGACTAGCTCTATTGACTGTAAAGTCTACTGGTGGGGACTCCACCACAATGGCTGTTTTTCTGTTTGACACTTGGAGTCTAAATCTGCGGCTAAGACTAACCCTCCTCCCTCCTCCCCCTCTCCCCTCCCAGCCTCCTCGCTCTCTTTCTATTTCCAACTCCGCCATGGGACACAGAAAAAAAAAAGAGAGAGACCAAAGGCCCTGCGGTGTTTTTTTAGGAACTCTCCCCGTCTCCGTGCCATTTTGAGGGAAGGCCAAGACGGTCTCTGCTCCGGGGTCCCCCGTGTGAAGTGCCAGTGATATAACTGTGCCACACACGGAGCCGGTACAAAGCATTTAAGCATTTTGCACCATGACATGCGTCTCCCGGGGCAATGCTTAGGGTATAAACACAATCTGTCCAAGACTTCGGTTCCCATTTAGCTCCAACACTGCAACTGACACACAAAAAGGAAGGCAACTTTATCTTTGCACGGCTCCAAACGTGCAGCTGCTCAATTCATGAATGCACCCGGCACAGACGTGCAAGTGCTCGGATATTAGTCCTGCACAATCATCAATCTATCATTTACAGTAACGGATCAGAGCCACGCCGCACTACAGCGTCTACACTGTAATAACAAGAGAGAGGGAAGCAGGAATACTCTCCCCTTCCAGGGAGGTGACATCTCCGGCTGTCACTTCCCGTCAAGGCCCTCGTTCCTCTCCCTTCCTGAGCCCCAGAGCTCAAATGTCACACTCAGCACCTGCAATGCAGCAGGCGGGCCGACGGTACCGCAGGGCTCCGAGAGATCGACGTTGCAGAGTGAGGTTGCCACGGCAGCTTTTGGGGGGAATTTCACTTTGGGCCCTGCGCAACTGTTTAGAATCTGCCCCACGTCAAGCTGCATACACATCCGAGCTCCGGGGCGATGCTTTGGCCGTGTTGAGGCAGCAACCCGCCATGTGGAATATGTAACTGCAATTGGAGTTCAACCGCGAGCCGTGGAAGCTGCAACGCCTCGAGACCTCGGGGACAATCCTCAACGGTCCCTCTCAGCAGGAGCGACCCTCTAGCTTTGATGGGCAGGAAAGAAATCACACCTTCAATCAGCCATCAGAGGCCTTGAGGTTGGAGATCTGATTGACCAATTACTCCTCACCATGAGCTCCGGTCAAAGGGCCTGAAGGCTGAGATTGTTCTCTTCTCGCTCATGGATCGTCACCGGGGGCACTTTCAGCTTGATTGCCCCTGGACCATGCCCCCCCCCTCCCCCTTTGGAGCCTTGCGAGCACACACACACACAAGCAGCATTCAGCGAGATCCCATCGGGGCCTTTTCCACATGGAAGCACCTCACGCAACGGAGGCTTTGCCACGGCCCATTCACAACCAAGCCAACTGTCACGTCAAATCAAACAACGGCCAGGACCCCAAATCAAACATCTTTTCATGCCAAAGGGAGAAAGGAGTAGGTGGGAAGGAGAGAGAGAGAGAGAGAGAAACAAATCAACAACGGCTAACTTAACAAAACTGGCCTCAAACAAATTCTTGTCTGTTCGCTTAGGTGCCGGCGGGGAGTTGGGAGGCCGGATTAACTCGGAGGGAGCATTCTCAACTCACACAATCCCGTCCAAGTCGGAGCATATGTATAATTCATAACACCGTATGATGAAAGGGGCCACAATTCTTCTCACATTGCATGTCCTCTTCATGCCAAAGATGCAACCAGCAGAGCTGAAAATTCATGGGGCCAAGTGAATAAAGCACTGATCAAAAATAAACCTGATTAGCTAACAAGCGACTCGGTAAACGACTTGTCAAAGTCCACCGGCTTTGGTGAATCAGTGTGGGTCCTTTCCAGCGATGCCCCGTCACTCCCGGCCATGTGATACTCTGCTAAGCCCCTGCATGCAGCCCCCGCACACGGGGATCACGGGGCTTATTAGATTAAAAGTGATCCTGTTGCACCAACCGTGCGGCTGTGGATCACGGCCACCGGCTGCAGGGCGACGTGCCGTTTACCTTTCCTAGATGTTGATGGATCCAAACAGCGGCAACAGACAGAGCCACACACACACACACACACACACACACACACACACACACACACACACACACACACACACAACTAACACCCTACCTTTTGCAGGATTCGGCTCCCAACTCCTTTTTAAATGTCGTCCATTTTCTTTTTTGCGTTTTGGGGTCTTGATGCCTTTTCAGGAGTGTAATGGGATTCTTGTTACTTTCGGTTATCTAGCTTTATGAAGAATGTACATCACTCATACAGCTAGATAACCAAAGATAACAACCAACCCCTAAGGCTACCCATCCTCTCACATGACACGGCCCGCGCTCTGACCTGCAAGCAAAGGAGGAAGTTGGTGATACAAACATAAAGACACGTCTTTTGGTTCCACAGGATTTGAATAATCACAGACTAACTTGGTATGGAGCATTAAAATGTATGTAAAAAAACTATAAAAAGTCTGGAAATCCAAAAAGATAAGCAGCAGTTTACACCAACGCTGAACAAAGACGTTACTCTTCTGCGTCGGGGCTTTATCTTCTTCCTCACTCAACCTCCAGAGGCCCTTAAATGTCCTGACCCCTTCACTCTGTGACGTCACCAAGTGGCCCCCTCACCCCGCCTCCAACCGCCTCGGCCAATCGGAAACCTCCCTTTGTGCACGGGAAGCTTTGATTGGTCCGCAAGTGAAGCCTCAACATCAAGAACTCCCCAAAGTCAAACAATTAGCGAGAGGCACCGATAAAAAATAAATAAAGTAGAGTCGTCAAACCGGTTTGAACCGGCTGTGGCGCCAACCCTCCCTTCTGCGGCCCGGCGCCCGTCCCCATGGCGCCCCCGCCTCACCCGCTGGCTGGCTCCAGAGGAGGGTGATGCTTCAAACGCCGCCCTCCCACCGCGGCCCAAATGCATTTTTAAATTAAAAGATCCCGGCTGTTTGACTACAAAAGGAACTGGTTTGTCTTCATTTACATTATCTGATGCCAAAAAAAAGCGCTCGGGCCCGCGCTCGATGGTTCGGGCGCCAAAGCGAAGACGGAGGACACGAACACCGACCGTGATGTCATACGACCACGCACACGCTCGGAACCTGAAGCGGCGGGCGGCGTAGACGTTTCCTTTCACGCCCAACGTCACCAAAAAAGACACGAAAATAAAAGAAGCGAAAGCACACAAAACTCTTCCTCGCGCGCTCGGCTACAGACAATGCTGCAGCACACACTCCTCCCACACGCTGTGGTGGCACATGGCACGAGGCCTCTTCTAATTAAAGCTGCTCGGTGTGCCCAGATCCTGTGGTGGCAGGCTCCTCCTCCACCAACACCACCGCCAAGTGCAGCTACTGGCTGAGCGCGGAGGGAGAGACGGAGAGATACTGAGGGAGAAGGAGAGAGACAGAAAGAGGGGGAGGGGCACGGAACATTCTCGCCCTCCATCATGAACCTGAACACTCCAACTGCAAGACTCGACTGGCAACATGCCGCCGTTAGCAGGGACGCTACATCCCCGTTAGCTAACGGCTAATCCCTCTGGCATTGTTCTCCCTCCACGTCACCCTGAGCACCTTTTCTTCTTCTACTCTCTGAAACTATGTAGGTTTTTTTTTGCCGTTCAGAAGGTTCTCATGTGAACGCCGATCTTCATCAAGGTGCTTTGTTTCAATCCACGGGGACGAAGTGAGAGAGCAGAAACATGCCTCAGCTCTCAGAATGCTACAGCACTGGATCACACACACACACACACACACACACACGCACACGCACACACACAGAACTAATGTGCAAACTTTCACATGTTTAGATACATAATTGCAGACAATATCAGAGAGGAAACAAGGCTTACAAATACACACACACACACACACACACACACACACACACACACGCACACACACAGAACTAATGTGCAAACTTTCACATGTTTAGATACATAATTGCAGACAATATCAGAGAGGAAACAAGGCTTACAAATACACACACACACACACACACACACACACACACACACACACACACACACACACACACACACACACACATAGATTTGTACAGCTGCAGTCATGAATGTAAAAAATATTGAAATGTTTTCTTCATAAATAACTTATATTAAAATATATGATATAGTTAAAATGTTTTTTTTTTTCCAAAATATTAATACACTTTAATCACATTAATTGCATAATGGTTTCAGTTCTATTTGAATAGTATTTTAAGACATTATTAACCTACATTTTGAAAATCCAATATAAAAAATAAAAAAACAATAATTCAGTTTCCTGTTAAATCCTCATCAGTCACTTTGGTGTCGGCGCTCATCAGTAATTCATCACAGCATTATTGTAAATGAATGATGCAATAAATATTAAGATGTATCATCGCTGCATGTTGCTGAGCTTTATGGCTTCTTTTTGTAGATCAGATGTATTTTCATGATTTCCAAGCTGGATAAAGAGAAAGATAATTACATGCAGATTGCACTTATTCCCCATCACCATTAACAGGGCCTTCAATTAACAACATCCGTCTTCTGGTCTATAAGCACACTGTTCGCTTTCAGCCAGGAATTATTCACGCTGTGACTTCAGAGGATTAAGCTGTGGAGATGTTAAAGAGTCTAAACCACAAGAAGAGCCTCTTGTTACATTATTACATCTTGTCTTTTTCACCTGAGCTCACACAAACACGAGCACAGCATCGTGAGCTGCAGGTCTCTCTCCTCAAACCAATCATCAGGCTGCTATTGGCCAAAACGGGCGTGACGTCGACAAATCCGGCGCCTCTAATTGGAAATAATTAGCTAGACATTGATTCCTGTCATGAAGTCGCACTGGTTCATCTGAATAAAACCAAGTGGTAAAAATTTTTTTTTTAAACATATTTCATTTCATGCCATTTGAGGAAACGGAGGAATGTTGTGCTTGAATGCTGCGTTCTGAGGCAGAAAGGCAATTACGCACGGGTTTTACGCACGACGGAACGTACTTTACGCACACGTCCACACGTCCAAACCATAATAAAAGGTGGAAACGTGTCTTTGTGAAATGACAAGAATGGAGGAGGCACCGTGAGGTGACTGTGTGGGCCTGTGGGTCTGATACACACACACACACACACACACACACACACTGTGAGTGTTCACAGCACACTGGAGTGTGTGGAGCTGATTAGCTCAAATTTACGATTTGTCGAAATCACTTAATATATTTTTCCCACACGTAATGTGTGGAAAAATATAAAAGTACTGAACACCCCTGGTATAGTATTAATTGTACAACATTATTGCATAATGTTTGGCTTTGTTGTTTTTCATTAAACGTCTTTAACTGGTTTAAGAAACCAGGTTTTTTACATCTGATAAATACTATTGTGCCCAAACACCTGACCCATGTATAACTATGCACCTCCATCAAATATCATGTCGTTATCATTGCTTACATTTTTTTTATTATTACCTCAAAGTTGCCAAAATATCCGCCGTGACTACGGAAGCCGGTGAGACGGGAGTGGCGGTGCCGCTGATCGCCTCTGAAGTCCGCCGCGTGCCGCGGGACGTCTCTGCGGGTCCTGAAGGAGAGAGACGGCGTGTTTATTCTGTCATGGACGACCAGCCTCTTGTACACTTCTGCTCCCACGAGGACACGCGTGGGGTCCTTCAAAGACACGACGGTGGCGGGAAACCATGTGTTCGATCATATGAACACACTGCGGTGCACACTAGTCTGGCTCCGTCGGTGTGTGTGTGTGTGTGTGTGTGTGTGTGTGTGTGTGTGTGTGTTGTGTGTGTGTGTGTGTGTGTGTGTGTGTGTGTGTGTGGTGCAATAAATAGCATCAAATAGTTGATTTTAGTATTTCAAATTGTGAATTTGCGTGATGTACATTAATATGTTCATCATGTGAAACGTTTTTGTTGTTGCTTTATAAATAAATAAAAGCAAAGCTCCACGAGCTCAGGCTACTCTCCTCTTCGTGGGTCCCGGTGCACACGTGCGGGCCGGCCCTCGGCCTTGTGACCCCTCCCTCCCGCTGGGTGTGAACGCACCACATACCCGGCCTGTCTGCTGGGACAGTCCCGCTAACTGAGCCCCAAGAGGGTTCTCTCTGATGGAGCAGAGCCGGAGAAGTGCCCCGCTGGGCGGCTGCAGGAGGGAGGGACGCGTCACTGAGGCGGACCAGGTCTGACCCCTAACGCTGCTCTCATCGTCTAGCACGCGCATGCAGGTTCTGGCTCGTGACCCCTCACTGGAGCCGGGCTCCATCCCGCCGAGAGAAGAACTGGAAACAACTCTTTAGCTTAAAGCCTTTTCATGCCAAATAGAACACGAAATAAAGACAAAACGTGTACATATATATATATATATATATATATATATATATATATATATATATATATATATATATATATAGAGAGAGAGAGAGAGAGAGAGAGAGAGAGAGAGAGAGAGAGAGAGATGCTGCTCACACACTCATCGCCCATCTTCTCCCCTGGTTCTCACATCCGGACTAAAACCCGCATCCCGCTCCTTCGCGTGCGTTTTCTACGTGGATGCAGAAGAACGCCGTTTTTTCCTCCGTTTATTGAGCCGATGTTCCGGCATGTTCCGCTCCTCGCCTTTACTCCCCCCTCCCTCCCCCATTGAAGGAGAAACCACCAGCCTCTACCTGATACTCACGCCGTGGTCGCCCGCCGCTCGCCGCTCGGTGAGATGGAGACTGAGCCGCTGGAGGCTGAGCTCTCCGTCTTCATGCTGCGGCGCTGCGCGTGACGTGTCTCCGCTCCATCCATTCAGATTCCCCCGGACCCCCCCCCCCACCCCCCCCCCACAGCCACACACACACACACACACACACACACACACACACACATGCGCGCGTTTTTTTTTGTAAATCATCGTCCCCATTAGTTCCCGCGGAGGTGGATCTCTCTCTCTCTCTCTCTCTCTCTCTCTCTCTCTCTCTCTCTCTCTCTCTCTCTCCGTCAGATGCAATATGAACTCACAACACGCCAGCTGTAAAAACATATAGTGCCACAAGCCCCGCCCCTTTATGACACGCTGCAGGTCTGCGTGTCTCCACCCTCTGAGGATGCTCTCATGGAAACTAATAACCTGAATGGTGCGTTTCTTTTGGTTTTGATTTCATATTTACGACCAAATCAAACAGAATTATGAAAAATATTGTCATCCAGCCTCACGTGGCATCAAACCTGAGGGCCTCAGGTTTGATGCCACGTGAGGCTGGATGCCAATATTTTTCATAATTCCCTCATTACGCAGCAAACGGCCTCGCGCGCGCGCAGCCTCACGTGTTGCGCGTCCATTCGGGGAGTTTTCACTTATCAAGTGTGTCGTTTTGGGATTATATGAAAGAGAAGAAGCAGGTTTGGTGTAATCTGGTCCACAAAGCGCGCGCGCGCAGACTGCGGCCTCTCCGCTCCTGCGCCTGGATCAAGTGCGCACATCCACGACCTCATTGTCTCGCGGCTTTTGATACAGAGGAGTCCAGGAATGTGTTGGGGGGGGGTCACACACACACACACACACACACACACACACACACACACACACACACACACCGTGCAAATCAGCTTTTACTGTCACCGCCGAGCCCGGAGCCCCGCAGACAAGAGCCGAGGAAAAAGAAAGAGGGTCTGGGTCACTTGATTATCATAATAATCAGATCGCGGGGATAAAAATCTCCTTTGAATAAATTACGGGTTCAATAGGAGGCGCGACTGCCAAAGAGACAACTTAGTCCTCCGGTTTGTTGTCGCAGGGTTTCTCTCTCTCCCTCCCTCCTTTTTCTTTCTTTCTCTCCACATGTTGGACTCTTTCCTGGAGATCAAGCTCCTGAATAGGAACACTGTTTCTGTTCCTGTTCCTCTCCAAGCGATGCAGGGTCACCGGGTCCGGGCCTCCAGCTCCTCCTGGGGAAGACCGGCTACAGACCCTTCTCCTGCATGGGAACCCGGCACCGAGGTGCACCAGGGGCCGCTAGGCATTGTGGTCCACATCCCAAGTTCATTAGCACCATCAGGAAATAAAACATTTATTTTACTTCTTTGTCTGTTTGCGTCTGTAGATTCCTCATAAATTCTCCTAAAGTTACAGTTACATAATGCCTCATTTTCATATTTAAACATTAAAAGTTATATATATATATATATTTTATAATGTAATAGTTTTTCACAAATACACTGCATGTATTATAATTATGTTTCCCTATTAGCTTATTTTCTCATTGACCAGCTCCTGTCTGTTCCTCCTGCCTGGTCTGTCTGCTTCTGGCCAGCAAGCTGGTCTACCTCCACGCTCCTTAA